>APFE031757027.1:106780-120951 GCA_000404065.3 Pinus taeda | reverse complement strand
TATCTGATGACTAAATGAAACTGTTGTAGAAAACCCATCCATCTATAGTGTCTTGATTGCTGCAACTTAGTTTGGGAGTGTAGATATTGAAGTGGTTGATGATCAGTATGTATTACTGTCTCTTTGCCCATTAAGTAATGTTTCCCCTTTTTCACTCTGTACTAATGCATACATTTCTCTATCATATGCAGGATAGTTAACTACTGTAGGATTAAAAGTCTTAGAATGATAACATATGGGTTTACCATGTTGTGTCAACATTGCTCCCATGGCATAGTCACTGGAATATGTTTGGATCTCAGATGGTCTTTGAAGATCATGTAGTGCTAGTACAGGGGTTGTACTAATCTTTTCTTTCAAGGTGTCAAAGGCTTTATGTTGTTTGCCTCCCCATTGAAACACCTTGTTCAATCCTATTAAAGCATGTAAGGGATATGGAATTAAGGAAAAGTTAGAAATGAACTTCCTCCAACATTATGTTGCTCTTAAAAAGATTCTAACTTCTATAGCAGATTTGGGTTTAGGCCAGTTCACAATGACTGCCACTTTAGAGGGATTTATCTTCAATCACCACCCCCTACTATATGACCCAAATAATTCAGAGATGTTTTTCCAAATTCACATTTTGAGAGTTTAACATAAAGTTTTTCTCTTTTCAAAACGTCTAATGTCTAGTTAACATGCTTTAAGTGTTCTTCCCACGTTTTGCTAAAAGTTAGAATGTCATCCAGATACACAATAACAAAATCATCAAGAAAAGGTCTAAGGACATCATTTATTAATATCATGAAAGTAGCAGGAGCATTAGTTAAGCCAAAAGGCATAACCAGACACTCATACAATCCTTGCTTTGTTTTGAAAGTAGACTTCTGTGCATCAAGATTGTAACTAGACTGCGTTGATAACACGATTGTTATTCATGACTCAATGTCGTGTTATTCCTTTTGAAACAATATTGCGCTGTCTAGTTTAGATTCTATTGTTCACTCACAACTGCAACTATTGTTCATTTAATTGCTATTCATTATAATCACGATTGTCGCTCCTTTATACCTATGATTAATGTTCACTCTTCCAGAATAAGTTTACCCATTCTATTACTTTATAGTCGTTGTGTGTTTACACTTAATGAGATTTGTTATTCCTTTATTATCTGAAGATTGTTGTTCAGTTCATTTTAGTTAAAGATTGCTATTCAGTTCATTTCAATAAATGTTGTTGTTCGATTCATTTTTGTAGATTAAGCTTTTCTTTTCAATCTTTTCAATAGAATTAGTTGTTGTTCCTTTTCTGCAAGGATTTTCTTTCACCTTTTAATTGATAGTGCAGCAAGTGTGTTTTGGTAAGAATTTCCAATTGAATTGTTATTATTTGATTTAGTGTGGATTGAAAGATCTACAACTGTAAATAACATTCACTATCATTGTCCAAGTTCTCAGATTGGAGGTCTTGTTTATGATTGATTTCATTTATATCAGTGGACAGAGGAAAGAGTTATCACTACTGCATCCTTGACTGATAAATTGCTATCGTTTTATGAATGAATGATTTAAGTTTCAGAGCATTAAGGTTTCTTTTAATTACAAGTAGATTCTATTTCCAACATTCGTTTACTCTTGTATTTAGCACTATACTACAAACTAGAAAAAATTACTCTTGAATCAAGTGGCCACCTCAGACTGAGTACACTCTTGAGGTAAAAAATTGTACCTGGATTGATAATTAATGTAGGGTAAATAGGAGTTAAAAAGACACCCTTTATCACTCAACAGGACCTCACTAATCGTGAGAAGTTACCTCACCTTGAGACTAGGCACCTCATGAAGGAGAACACTATGGGGTTGGTGACAATGTTAGAGCCACGGAAGTTGCGGCACGGTGTGGAAAATGTCGGGCTCCTGAACTTATTATGGGTGTTGTGATCACCACGCCGATAGAATGACTCGAGGTCGAGTCACGATGTTTGTATTGGGGGCCTGTTGGGCATGGAATCCCCCCGAGGCATGTTTTGGTGCTCAAAGCCCATGTTTTGACCAAATGATGTTGTAAAGCCCTGCGAATTGCAGGTGCAGAAGTATGTTAGAGGCATAGGGTTGTCTGCCCTATTTTTGGATGTAATGTCAGCCTATCCATGGTCTGTGGACCATGGGAATGTATAATAGAGCAAGGCTCTAAGTGTAAAGGATAGGAAAAATGGAATAAATAGAGACATAGAAGCGAAGAGCAAGAACCTAAGTGTGTCTTGGGTCGTAGAGTAGGAGAAGGCTCTATAGCTGAGTGTGCATAGGCCTAGTAGTCCATAGCTAAGTGCGTGGACCCCTGCAGTTGAGTGCACAGGGCAGAGTCGAGTCTGTAACCAAAGAAGAGATTAATAAAGAAATGTTTCGTTACCAATTTTTGTATCTGTTCTTGAATTAATGCATGGTCGATGTAAATTGCAAATATATGGTTTGTTTACTGTGTGCACATGTATGAATGATTTATATTGCTAAATGTAACTTAACGCATGCGAATAAGCTAAGTTAATCAACTAACAGTGGAATACTAGTAAGGAATTGGGTAATAATAGCATTCAGGCCTCAAGTAGGGTTGCGCGAGGGTAGCATCACAACCTGCATGGTAAGGACAAGAACGCGTAGCGACGTGCGTGCAAGGTTCAACCACGAACCACTTAAACACATCGGATATCTCAAGGGTCTGGAAACCTAGTTCTAGCACCCTCCCATACTACTTCGGGTGAGACCTTAGTCTGCACTCCATGGACTGTTGCTAAAAGCGCCAGTAGTACTAGAATTTGTTTGGCTATATCACCTCCGAATCTGGGTCAGGCCCCAACAAGCCAACAGTATACTCACACTTAGCCAAAACTCTAACTAGCTTGTGCTTGGGAAGAAGGGAGGTTTATATAGGGAATATGGTTGAGAGATGGATCCTCTTCTCATGGGAGAAGGACTTCTCCCTTGAGGTATTTCCATCAATATATGGGAAAGGAGCCCAAATTTTCATCCTCGACCTCCAGCCAAACCATTTACTAGATTTCCGTTACCGAGCTTCTAGAGCTAGATGCTTCAGCTCTAATTTAAAAAACTTTCCATAACAGGAACAACACGACTAGAATACAACTCAATTGCACCATTCAGCATGGGGAATAGTGCTAATCTCTAGACATTGGTACAAGGGAGACAAAGGCCATTAGCACTAATCTTGTAAACTGAGCAAAACAGAAGTTTCAGGGGAAATGGTGAAAAAGGGAAATGGTCTCCTCATGAAGAGGGACATAATGGGAGTTTCTCCATAAAGGAAAAGCATGTGGGGTTCACTGTAGAGGACCTCCAGGATCAAGGAACGAGGAGTACAAGGATAGTGATAAAATGTTGTGTGAAAACCCTGATTTGGCTTTGTCTTTTGTTCTTTGGATTCGCAGATCCAAAGTATCATTTCTTTTGTTTAAACTTATGTTCGATCTTGACAGCATATTGGTACGTCGTGCCAAGCAAGGAGATGGCTAGGAACTACATCTTATCCTGGATGTACCTATGTAGGAAGCCATGATATTTGAGAATGAAATGTTGCACTAAATCCTTGATATGTAACTTTGTGCAAAGGGTATGAAAAATATTGGTAAATTCTGGCACGCCTTGGTCCGTTTCCTGCCGCAACGTGGTCAAATTTATGTATTTATCCTCATATCTTCTAATAGGTTATTAATGCTCGTGGATGGCATCTTGGAATGAATTCCAAGTGGGTGTGGCTGAAAATAATGAGGTCATGCTTTCATCCTTCTGATCATAGTAGGTTTCCCAACAGTCCTTGACGTGGGGGGCAACTTTAAGAAGTGAAAAAGTGATCTTTTCCCCACTAGAAAACTCATGAACAGAAAAATAATTTTCAAGAAGATTTAACCATTTATCTATGGCATATGCATCTATCAGACCATCAAATATGGGAATGTCAAAATTGACTTGTACCTTAAAAGGTGTGGCACTTCCAGAGTAACTGTTGGAAGTTGATGTGTTGCCCCTGGGTAGCCACTGAAGGATCTGGGAAAATTTCTCCATCATCGCATTCCTTTATCACTCAAGGGCTTCTTTGAGCTCAATTTTGATGGGATACCCTGCACCCTCATCTTTCCTTTCATCCTCCTTGATAGGTCGTCGGGAGTTACAAGGCTAATCTTGCAAAGGTTCAACCAGATCGATCCCTAACTCCTTATATCCCGACCTCATTGGGGACGTGTAAAGAAAAACAAAGAATGAGCAGACCACTTTGATACCACTGATCAAAATTTAAATAGGAATGCAACAACTTATAGATATAATCATAGATACAAAGAGCATCAGAAAAAAACTTCATTTCATTAATAGAGAAATATTGAACTATGCTTACAAACATAATGGAAATAAGATAGCTCGGGTGATGGTAGCTTATCTCTGAGAAGAGATGTGGCGGCTACATGCCTCTAAATTGAGTTATGTTGATTCCCAAAGGCCTATTTATTATTAAGAAATAATGGAAAACCCTAAACATCCAAAAACCTAACCCTAGGCGATGAAGCACCAAAGTTGTGGGCACCGTTTGGGTAAATTGGTACATCAACTTCGTAGGGTCGTAAATTTGGCATCCCATCTCCGTTTGGCTATCATAATACCCTTTTTTAAGAAGTTCATGTCCCGAAAAGCTAACAAAAATAGTAAACTGTGCTACAAGTAAGGAAACTGAAAAATCTGAAAGAGACAATGTTGAGGGTCCAAGTGGAATAGGCTGGTGGTCACCAATATCCACGTGGATCATTCTCCCCCACTTAGGGAGAAATGGTCCCCATTGTGTTGAGTGCCTCAATGAGATGGGTAAATTTCTGTAGAACTTGGGCTCTGGTGAGATGTTGTGCAATCTCTGATGTGTCCAATAATGGTGAGAAGCATGGTCGAGGGTAGTCCACGTTGAACAGTTAGCGGAAGGCAAGGAATGGAGGAATGTTGTGCTCCAAAACATTGTTTCCCACAGCCCTGTTAATGGTATAAGGACCATATCAGAGTGGTTTGAGTTTCCAATGGGCTCTTGTAAGGCGTTCTTTTTGCAAATGTAGCCAGACTTTGTCGCTCACTTGAAACTTGTGTGGCACCTGATGTTAATCATGTCACTACTTGTACTTGGCATTTTCCACAATGTAGCGACGATATATCAGCCCGTTAGGTAGAGGTGCTCCAGGAATCAGATGAAACAAATGCACGACCTGACAGTGCAACAATACCCTTGTGGCTGAGGAGAAGATGTCCTTGTATTCTTTCATGACTGTATCCACCTTCTTCTACTGCGTGGAGGTACCCTTTTCGCAGGCCATGGATGTGGCTATGATCTTCCCCTTACCTTGAGAATGAACCAAAAGAAAAAAAAGTTCCTAGTCTGGGATATGATCTTACTGCATTTCTTGGCAGAGATCAAAGAGGTGGTGGGAGGTGGGGCTACCTCTGGTATCCTGTATAATGTATCACCTAAAGAAATAATCACAAAGTGAGGTCTAGACTCATATACAACATGCCACTTCCACAAGTATGGTTGTCCTAATAATACATCACAAATTTTGAGATGAGCAACATCACATAATACCTCATCTATGAAGGGCTTGATGCTATAGGGAAGGCGAAACTGTTGGTTGACTCTGAGATCTCTTCATTGGTGAAGCCATCCGATGTTGTACAGTTGTAGGTTTGGTATGGTCAATGGGCCCAACCGCTTCACGACCTCTACTGAAATGAGGTTGTTTTGGCTACCATTGTTGACAATGAATTGTAGCAGTGAAACCTTCACCCACATTTGTGAGTGGAAAACGAACTCCCCCTCCTCTAGATCGTCGGACTCATTCTTCTAGATCTTCGCAGTGGCAAGAATGGCATTGGGTTCTACATCATTAATATGTTTCGCTTTTTCATTCCTCTTATCAGGTTCTGACTCAGGGTTGGAACATGCATCTGATTTTGAAGCCTTCAACTTGGCCACCAAAGACTGCTTGGTACGGCACTCACTTGTGTTGTTAGTGGAGCTCTTATGCAACTCACACCACTTTCTTGTGTCCTTCATTAACTTTGTGGTGGTTTTATTTTCTTGCAACTTTGATAGGTTGTCTTTGGTCACCCCGCCTAGGCTTTGTCTTTTGTTCTTCGGATTCAGAGATCCAAAGTCTCATTTATTTTGTTTAAACTTCTACTCGATCTTGACAATGTATCGGTACGTCATGCCAAGTGAGGAGATGCCCAGGAACTCCATCTCGTCCTGGGTATACCTATGTAGATAGCCATGATATTTGATTACCAAAATGCTGCTCTGAATCCTTGATACCCAACTTTGTGTGAAGGGTATGAAAAATATTGGTAAACTCCAACACGTCTTGGTCCCTTCCCTACCGCAGCGTGGTCTACTTTATGTATTTATCCTCATAGCTTCTGATAGGGTAGTATTGCTTCTTGATGACATCTTGGAATGAATTCCAAGTGGCGCATCTAAAGATAATGAGGCTGTACTTTCATCCTTCTACTCGCAGTAGGTTTCCCACCAATCCATCACGTGGGGGGTAGCTTTGAGAAGTGCAAAAGTGATATTTTCTAGGATGGAATAATCATGAACAAAAAAATATTGTTCTATCATATTTAACCATTTATCTATGACATCCACATCTATCTCACCCTCAAATCTGGAAATGTCAAAACTAACCTGTACCTTAAAGGGTGTGGTGCTTCAAGAGTAGTTGCTGGAAGTCGATGCATCACCCCTGGGTAGCTGTTACACAACATTTTGTCACTATCCTTGTACTCCCCATTCCATGATGTTAGAGGACCTCTAAAGTGAACCCTACATGCTTTCCCATCATGCAGAAACTCCCATTATGTCCCTCTTCGTGAGCAAAACAATTCCCTTTTGCGTCATTTCCCAAGAATATTCCTTTTACCCAAGTTTACAAGACCGATGCTATTGACTAGTTCATCCCCCACACCCATCTGCAGAGTTTAACACTGGGACTACCACTGATCAACACCACTGAGCCTTGTCTTAGTCATGTCGATCCTCTTTTGGCAAGTTTTTTAAATATGGATTTGAAGCTTCCAGGTCTAAAAGCTTGGTAATGGAATTCCAGTAAATGGTTGGGCTAGATGGGGTTGAGGAAGTGAGTTTGTGGTCCTTTCCCCTATTAGGATGGAACAAACCCAAGATATAAGGCCTCTCCCATGATAATAGGAACCATCTCCCCTCCATCAAAGCTATATAAGCCACTCCTTTCGCAAGCTAAACTAGTTTTTGGAGTGAGTTTGAATTATTAGCAAGTCATCTATATCTTGTAGATTTCTAGTGTATGTTTGAGGGAGAATAGTGTGTTTTTGGTTTGGTTTCACACTAGAGGGAAAGAGGCCTTAAAAATTCCATTGTTGGGGCTATCGATGAAGTGCTAGCAGAAGTGTGGGAACCCAAATATGTCAAAAGAGTAGCAATGTAGAAATTCCCACCTATAGATCACCTAATAATGCAATATACTAAAGCAAAATACTTGATCTACTTCTACAACCAATTTAGCGGAAGCTTCACTGAACATGAGAAACATCAGTAGGAACATATATAAATAATATGGAGAAATCAATCACACATAACACAGAAGCTATAACCAAGGGAAAGCCTCAGCCTAGAACCCCAACTTTGTATTACCACACAAGTGGAAATATAGCCAGTATTACAAAAAGAATCAACTCAAAAGCTATCTTGCTCTCTCTGCAATACCTTTGCTGCTCATAGACAATCAAAGGCCTCTATCTAACCTCTAGTCTACCCTCCAAGCCTTTTATTTCTTTGCGCAATTTCGATTGGGGTCCAGTGCAGCCAGTTGTGTGAATTGGCCTCTTCACACACTCACTAACCTCTGGTCCAACTACGTAGTCTTGAAGGAGATAATTACTTCTCTATGGATGACTTTCCTATATAGGAAAATTCCCCCAACTGATAGTACATTTTCCCTTCCTCTGATCTCAATCGGGTCTCTGACTGAGATGACATGCATGAGTTATTTATGAGAGAATACTCAGTTATCTGAAGTGCAGTAGTTACATGCATGCAAGCATTAACTAACTGAACTCACAATTAGTTCAACAAACTATTTGAATTAATCTGACTAGACTTAACTCAGATAATTGAGTTAACTAATCACAACTCAAAGTACAACTCATCCTCTTCTCCTTAACTAAGGGATACATTCCTCAATCAATGGAGAAACTGTTGCATGTGTTCACATAGACTTCATGTATGATTTTCTCCAACTAATTAACTCGAGGTGAATTAATTAATTATTAATCAAATAGCTGCTAAGATCAAATTTGAATTTTACTTCTCAATTTTAGTTCAGGGACTAACCAAAATTGGAATCCATCTTGAAATTCTATTTATAGCAATGCTATTTTTAGCACTTCCATTTTTCATTCCTTGTTGTTATGTCCAACACTAGTACCCGAACCGCTATTTATAACATTTATATTTTTAGCATTTCTTGTTTCCATTCTCAATGATCTCTGTCAACAAGAAAGGAATTAATCTTCAACCCGATCCTAAACCTTTGTAATGTTCTACATGTAACACTTCTCCCAAGTGTTATTTCTCTAGCCACTCTGGAAACAAAAAGAAAACTCCCAACTGACCTCTCCGTTGGGCTAGAGACATCCACTGCTCCATCTATCGCTGACAAGTGGTCCCTCTCTGGCCTCTGAGCTACTGTAACACTCCATGCATCTTGCACTGTTGCACACCTCTTTGTGCCATCCTGCACTGGTGCAACACTCATGTGCCTCTCGCATTGGTGCAACTTGCTAGCTATGCATAGTCTTGGGATTCCTGCATTGTATCTCTCTCTGCCGCTCGATCCGCATCTGTCTCTACCCACTTAGCTAGTCTTCCTACTCCTCATCTAGGATCCCATAGCAAGGTATAATCAAAGAGGTTGGGTACCTCAATGATCCTACCCCTATTCCAGCCTTCTTGGGATTGTCACTCCACATCGCCCCACCTTCTACCTAGAGGTATGGATGGATGTGATCCCTCTACCCACTTGGCGCAAAATTTCACCCTATTGGAGGTCTTTGCATGAGTGGATGCCTCCACTCAGTCTCTTCTCAGCTTCCCCAGTTATGGCTGCTTGACAACCTCTTGAAGCTACTTCACCAATCATGGCTCCTCCACAATTGTCTGATACTTCGTCTGAAGCTACATGTTGAGAGGTAGTGTGCTCTCCCTCTCAACTAGCCAGTATCTAACCTTTTCCTTTCTCCTCAATGCTTTGCATGCATCTTGTACCTCAAGTGCATACAGGTTCTTGGCTAGCATAACAATCTGTTTCCACTTTCCCGCCATCATGAAATTTTCTGGAAAAAGATCAGATTTTAAATTAGCAATATCTCCCTCATCCGAACTCTGATTCAGCCATTTTTTTTTTAATTTGGGTCTTTTTCCATAGGGAATCCAAATCTATTATTTGTTTCTGAAAATTTTGTACATAAATTTTCAGACCTGCTCTGCAAACTCTCTGCCCAAAACTCAAAACTTTTAAATATCCTCTCAGTATACTATTCTCTCCTTTGATCACCTTTGCTCTAATACCATGTAGAAATTCCCACCTGTAGATCACCTGATAATGCAATATACTAAAGAAAAATACTTGATCTACTTCTACAACCAATTTAGTTGAAGCTTAATCGAACACGAGCAACATCAATAAGAACACATATAATTGATATGGAGAAATCAATCACACATAACATAGAAGATATAACTAGGGGAAAGCCTCAACCTAAAATCCCAACTCTGTATTATCATACAAATTGAAATATAGCAAGTATTACAAAAAGAATCAGCTCAAAAGTTATCTGGCTCTTTTTGCAATACCTCTTCTGCTCATAGACAGTCAAAGGCCTCTACCTAACCTCTGGTCTACCCTCCAAGACTCTTATTTCTTTGTGCAATTTTGGTTGGGGTCTAGTGCAACCACTTGTGTGAATTGGCCTCTTCACACACTCACTAACCTTTGATCCAACTACATGGTACTAAAGGAGATAATTCCTTTTCCATGGATGAGTTTCCTATATAGGAAAATTCCTCCAACTAATAGTACACTATCCCTTCCTCTGATCTCAACTAGGTCTCTAACTGAACAGACATGCATGAGTTATTTATGAGAGAATACTCAGTTATCTGAAGTGCAGTAGTTACATGCATGCAAGAATTAACTAACTGAACTCACAATTAGCTCAACAAGCTATTTGAACTAATCTGACTGGACTTAACTCAGATAACTGAGCTAACTAATTACAACTCAAAGTACATCTCATCCTCTTCTCCTTAACTAAGGGATAAATTCCTCAATCAATGGAGAAACTGTTGCATGTCTTCACATAGACTTCATGTGTGATTTTCTCCAACTAATTAACTCAAGATGAATTAATTAATTATTAATCAAACAACTGCTAAGATCAAATTTGAATTTTACTTCTCAATTTTAGTTCAGGGACTAAATAAAATTGGAATCCATCTCGAAATGCTATTTATAGCAATGTTATTTTTAGCACTTCCATTTTTCATTCCTTGTTGCTATGTCCAACACTGGTACCCAAACTTCTATTTATAGCATTTCTATTTTTAGCGTTCTTGTTTCCATTTTCAACAAGCAATGTTAAGGCACTGATTGTAATCTCTTTCTGATTTATATAAATGCAAATATTGATTGATTTCATACATGAAGTGTCATTTTACATCTTTATGGCTTAATGGTCCTCAACCTATTGAGTAGGTTGAATACAATAATGTATGATATCACGTTTGTTGTCGTTGTTGTTTTCTTGTTTCAAGTATTCGAAGGAAGGAAATGGAAGATAGTTGGAGTGAGGAAGGAGGATCATCATCAAGTGGAATAACGTTCTAAGAGGTAGCCCCTCTTAATTGATTCTAGCTTAAGGATATTTTCCATAAATTGTTTGTTTATGTCACACTGAGAATTTACCTGCTCCACAAATTGGCGGCTCCGCTGGGGAGCCAATCCTTCTATTTGATTGATTGTCATTTCATGGTTTTGTGTGAAATTTTCTAGTATCACCATTTCCCTTTACTTTTCACTGGTTTTTCTGGTTTATTACTCTGAGTCTGAAATTTATAGTGGCAAGTCTGGTTTTGGCCTTTGAAATTTTTCTTCTTTTTCTTGAATCCCTCGATCAACACTCTTTTTTTCCAAACAATCGCGCCGATCAGGCCTACCAGTGCTAGTTGTAGTCTGGCCAGTGACACCAGTTGTGTCGATTAGCACTTGTTTTTAGTTAGGCAGTTGCTACGGTTCATGTAGGTGAAGGTCAGGGTTTCTCCTGGATCATAACCAGTGTGTCCTGCACTCTTAATTTCTTCCTCTTAGCTTATTTTGCCTGTGTTCTCGTTGACTGGAATGCTTCATTGGCTTGGTTTGTGTGCTTATTTGGTTTTCCCTATTTTACTTGATTTTTTGAGTCTTTGGATGGTTTATAGCCCTAGGGCATCTAGGTCATCATCCATGCGTTGAAAATGCAACAAGATGATGGAGCTTAGTGAAAAGAAGTCGCCTTCACTAAGTGGGCCCACAGGCTATTTTTGGCGCAAAGTCTATTTTTAGACATATGGGTGGAGTCTATTTTTAGACTGCCAGGCTAAAAATATAGAATAGTCGAATATTATTAGCTCTTAATAATATTTGGACTATAAACATTATCTTATTCTCTTGCAACACTTCAGTTCGAGCTACAGATCTCGCACATGCAACTGCCAAAAGGAAATACGCTTTTCTTATGGCTTACTTGAGCTATTGCATGAAGGACTTAAGTTAGAACTCAAGTGATTGAGTTTGGTGGAGATGAATGAGGAGTTGACGGAGTTGTGTTCAGTTTGACTTAGTTGAACTAGTTGTATTTATTCTAACTAACAAATACACTAGTGATGAGTGATGTGAATTAGTTATTAATTAATTCACTAATTATTAACTCATGAATCAATTTAGGAATACATCAGTTAACTCAGTGCATTGACAGTTTAGTGGAGACAAGTGTTAGAGATGAGTGAAAGGGAAAGACAACTGTCAGTTGTGACTATAGTTGTGCATGAGATTTGCACAATCAGTTGATTGAGTTCGCTAATGAGGATTGCGTAGTGTTACACAAGGGAAATACAAGTTTGGTTCAGCCATTCTCATTCTATTCTTATGTAGGATTGCACAGTGGAGGCAGGCAAGCAGCAGAGGAGATTTGAGCCAGTGATTGATTCAGATCTGAGCTAGTTTGTGTGTAACAGGTGGAGATAGTGCTGAGTACTTGTGAGGAGTATTGTACTATGTATTTTTACATGTTCTCAATCAATATAATATACAGATAGTTGGGGTTTTTCAGCTATATGCTTTCCCCATGATATAATGTGTTGATATGTGTGATTGATGCTTCAATGTGCACATGTGATTGTTTCTTAATTCCGCAAAATTGACGATCAACATAGAGGAGGTTATGTATTATGCATGATTCCCCAAATAGTGTATAATCAGGATAATCTCTGGGAATAAGTGTCATATTATTCGAAATTTATACATGGTATCAGAGCTGGTTGATTTCTAGAAAAAGTTCTACAGGATATCAAAGTGAGGATTGATCATCGGATCTATTATTGAGAAAGTGTTTACATTTTATTTCTTCAGGAAGAGTCTGTAATCGGGCTAGGTAGCTTCTGGATTCATCCTTCTTTTGGAAGGTGAGGTATCCGGTGAATGCCCATACAGTCAATCTCTGTACGAGAAATACTTTGTTCTCATGAATTTTAGATCAAAAGCGATTGAGTTTTGAGCTGGTGGAATTCGAATTTGCAGTAGTGCTTTCTTGGTGTCAAAGTTGAAATGTCCTTCAACAGATTGCGATTGGAGTATGCTCTTGAGGGCAGCTCGAACTATATTGCATGGAAGGACATGATGGAGGTAGTGTTAGATGATAATGGGTTGAAGGAGTTCATAGATGCGGATGTCTGAAAACCTACTGATGTTGCTCAAGTCGGGGATTGGCAAAATAAGACAGCAAAGTTTGAAGGATTCTGTTGGAGGGCATGAGGGATCACATTGTGTCCAACCTCCATGGAAATGCTTCTCCATACTTGATGTGGAAAGCGTTGATAGATCTATTCCAAAGCAAGAGTGACCAAAGGAAGTTGGTGCTCAAGGAAAAACTCAGAAACATAAAGTGTGAGAAAGGCGATAGTATGCCCAAGTATCTCACAAAGTTCACCCAATGCCGGGATGAGCTGGGAAGTGTGGGTTGACTGTCGATGATGAGGACTTGGTGAGCTTGGCTCTCCTTGGTCTTTCGAAGTTGGCATTCCTATCAGGACTCTGTCAATGGTCGAGAGAAATTTCCAGGATGGGAGAGACTTTGGTCGGATCTTGTGCAAGAGGAGATCAAGTGGAATACGAGGGACAGATCTTCATCAAAGGCATCTGATAAAAAAATTTTTGCTTTGGCTACCAAAGCAAAGAAGGGGAAGAACAAGAAAGCTTCTCATTTCGGTGTGAAAGGCAAGAAGCAAGACATGTCCAAGGTGAAGTTCTTTCACTGCCACCAACATGGACACTATGCCACAAATTGTCCGCAGAAGAAGAAAAATAAGCAAGCTGCTGGATCTACAGTAGGAGAGGCCTTAGCCTCATAGTTTGAGCTAGATTTTTCGCTGATCGCATGCTTGGTATCAAGTGTGATGGGGTTGGTATGGTTCTTGGATAGTGGTGCGTCTTTTCACATGACAAGAGATCAAGATTTGTTTTCTGATCTGGATGAGAAAGATCTTGGAGTGCACATCGAGATGGGTGATGATGGTAGATACAGTGCGACCAGTATCGGTACCATTTCCTTTGAGAGGGAGTCCGGTAAACACTTCGTATTGAAGGAAGTGATGCATGTTCCAGGATTGAAGAAGAATCTTATCTCTGTGGCAATGTTAGAAAACAAGGGATATGATATTGTTTTCAGCGAGGGAAAGGCTTTCGTGTGCAGTAAGACAACTGGAGAAACCTGGAAGATAGGGCTTTGAGTCAAGAACCTTTATCAGTTGCATGTAGATGGCTGTGCAGCAATGGAATGCAAGGGAAAAGGAGTGGTGAG
>APFE031757027.1:38980-96120 GCA_000404065.3 Pinus taeda | reverse complement strand
CGGATTTGCAGATCCAAAGTCTCACTTCTTTTGTTTGAACTTTTGCTCGATTTTGACAGCGTATCGGTATGCTGTGCCAAGTGAGGAGATGTTCAAGAACTCCATCTCTTCCTGGATGTATCTATGCAAGAAGACGCGGTATTTGAGTACCAGATGCAGCTCAGAATCTTTGATACCCAACTGTGTGCGAAGGGTATGAAAAATGTTTGTGAACTCTGGCACACCTTGGTCTCGTCCTTGCCGCAGTGTGGTCCACTTGATGTATTTGTCCTCATAGCTTTTGACAGGGTAGTACTGCTCCTTGATGGCATCTCTGAATGAATCCCAAGTGGGTGCGGCTGAAAATAGTGAGCTTGTGCTTTCATCCTTCTTCTCGCAGTAGGTTTCCCACCAGTCCTTGACGTGGGGGGCTGCTTTAAGAAGAGCAAAAACAATCTTTTCCCGACTCGAAAATTCATGAATAGAAAAATAACCCTCTAGCAAATTTCACCATTTATCTACGGCATCGGCGTCTATCTGACCCTCGAATATGGGGATTTCGAAATTAACTTGTACCTTAAAGGGCGTGGCGTTTCCAGAGAAGCTGCTGGAAGCCGATGCGCCGCTTCTGGGTAGCCGCTGAAGGATCTGCGCAAATTTGTCCATCATTGCGTTCCGTTGTCGCTCGAGCGCTTCTTCGAGCAAGATTTTGATGGGATCTCTTGCCCCCTTGTCTTTCTTCTCGTCTGCCATCGGAGGCCGTCGGGATTTTCGAGGCTGGTCTTGCAAAGGTTCGACCAGTTCAAGCCCTAACTCCTTATATCCTGACCTCGTCGGGGACATGCAAAGAAAAAACCGAGAAAAAGCAGACCGCTCTGATACCACTGATCCGGATTTAAATAGGAACGCAATAGATTACAGAGATAACCATAAATACCGAGATGCGATAACCATAAATAAAGAGATGCAGCGGAAATAACACTTCATTTCATTAATGGAAAATACCGAAATATGCTTACAACCAGAATTGGAAATAAACCAGCTAGGACGATGGTAGCTTATCTCTGAGAAGAGACGTGCGGCTACATGTCTCTGAACTGTTCCGAACTTGTGTTACAATGAGGCTCGAAGGCCTATTTATTATTGAGAAATAATGGAAAACCCTTCACATTCCAAAACCGACCCTTAGAAGATGAAACGCCAAATTGTGGGCCCCGTTTTGGGTAAATTGGTACATCAATTTCCTGGGGTCGTAACTTTGGCATACGATCTCCGTTCGACGCGTATGATAGCTCGTTAGAAAGATCTATTTGAGAACTACCACTTTGGGAAGGACAACATCAGTCCATGGACCCATGTTGCCCCCAGATTTCCCAAAAACCGTCATTTAGGGCCTCAAAATGGCTCCAGAAGTTCAGGACCCGAAAAACTGCTAAAAATAGTAAGTTGTGCTACAATTAAGGAAACTGAAAATGCTGAGAGAAACAATGATGGGGGTCTAGATGGACTTCGCAGGTGGCCACCAATATCCACCTGGATCATTCCTCCCCCCTTAGGAGGCAATGGTCCCCATTGCGTTGAGTTCCTCCATGAGATGAGGAAACTTTTGCTGAACTTGGTCCCTGGTGAAGGAATTGGCCTGTTTTGACAACTCGATACAGTTGGATATTCTGTTGGCGAGTTTTCTTGATCTGTGTGTCCATGATCCGATCAGTTGCAGCTTGTTCCAGGCAATCTGGATTTAATTCTGTGGGTGTGAGTTGTTCTACAATGTCGGATGTGTCTAGCAATGGTGGAAAGCATGATCGACGACGGTCCACATTAAACACTTGGTGCAGGCGAAGGAATGGAGGAATGATGTGCTTCAAAGCATTGTTGACCATAGCCTTGGTACTGGTGTAAGGACCATGTTGGAGTGGTCAGAGCTTCTGATGGGTTCTTGTGAGGCGTTCTTTCTGCAGATGTAACCAAGCTTTGTTGCCCACCTGAAACTTATGTGGTACCCCTGTGGATGAGGAGAAGTTGTTCCTGTGTTCTTTCATAATAGGGGTCCAGGACCCGAAAAATGCTAAAAATAGTAAGTTGTGCTACAATTAAGGAAACTGAAAATGCTGAGAGAAATAATGATGGCGGTCCAGATGGACTTGGCAGGTGGCCACCAATATCCACCTGGATCATCAACGCCTTAGAAATAAGCCTCTTTGAGGGGAAAACCTCCTTTACATTACACAAATGAACAATTCCTGGATGATACAAATGACAAAACCTCCATTCCATATATAGGAGTCTCAGGGGTTATAATATAATTAGAGACGACATAACAATAATAATGTAAGGGCGCAATAATAACAATATTGGGCTTCTATGGGGCACAATAATAACAATATGGGGACTACATGGGTACAACAATATAATAAGGGGGTTGTACTAATAACAATAAGGGGTTACACTAGTAGTATAGGGGCCTAATAGTTAGCTGCTCCTTGCATTTCATTTTGTAATCCTTTTTATGGCTTTGATTTCAATTAAACAAGTTTGAAAAGTTTCATTTGTTCTTCTCTTGATTAAGCTTCTCTTTTCGGGCATATATTATATTTATCGTCTTATTCTTGATTGAATCACTAAATCATTGGTTTGGAAGGAATTACATTTTCGTGCTTTCCATTTGATTGATGTTGATTGTTTTGAAAAAAATTCATTGAAGTGTTTGCAAAATATTCATGTAATCATTCCATTGAAAAATACATAATTTTAGTTTGTTCAATCAATGTGTTACATTAGCTAGCATCATTGAAGACTAGAGTCACATCATCATATGTATTCAGAAAGAAATGAATTCTCTTTACTATTAAAAGGACTAGTTGAAGTGCATTCAGTAGGAAGATTCAATGCATTCTGGAGATTTATGAGTGAAATATTTTATTCTTTGATTTTTTCATTTATTGTGTGTTCTGTATCTCTCAATTAGTGTTAACTTTCATTGAAGAGAAATATTTCCTTTCTCATATAGCTACATGTAGGAGTTTTTTTAGTTGATAGTGGCAGGGCCTTGTAATTGAAACCTAATTCAAGATCAACAATTAAAATCTATTGAATTAACCTAAGGAAGCATTGAAACTTAACACTCACATTTAGTGGTCTAGTCTAGAGATGTGTTCCGACGCCTTTAAATCTAACAATTGTCATTCACTTCGGCATTAGACAACACTAGTATGGACTTGTTCTCCCCATATCGTCATGTATATAAAGAGAGACCCCACTAGGTTTGCAATCCTTTATCCATAGGAAGTTGAGTCTGCCACCTTGTAATTGTGATACATTCAACACAACATTTGGGGATATTTCCCCGGCGTACTTTTTTGTTCACCGGGAGGTATTCTGCATTTCACGGTTACCAAGTAATCCCTTCTACCTAGATTATCTTGAGAAGTCATTTTGGTATTTTTGACTCTTTAAACTTAAAAGATCATCGAGCACTTCTCCTTTCGAGCTCATTAAATCTAAAAGTGACTAGACTCACCTTTCATCCTTTTCTCAACTCTTAAAACATGAAAAGGAAAAGTTTTGTTTCAGTGCCTTAAAAATTAACCACCCACGAAATATTCCTAGTTAAAGTTATCTTCTTGGGTGATTCCAATGGCAACATTTCCAGAGTTTACTAGTCAAGGATTCCTCTCTAATGACAATCCTGGTCCTTTTCCTTCTTTCGGAAATGTTGGTGCTCCTTATATGGCAACGTTGTCCCTCCCCGGGTTAACCATTGTTTTACCTATCTGGTTATTTTCGACCTCGCTGGTCCCGAGTGTACCAACTCCTGCCCAACCATCTCCTTCATTTGAACCACATCAAGTTGATTCTAAGGTTGACCTCTCACCTTCTTCCCTTATCTATTCACCCTCCTCTTATACTTCTCTCGGTGAAAGTTTGAAATCCAGTAACCAGGAGGCTAAGAAGAAGGAGAAGACAAAGAAGAAGAAGTTAGATAAGTGAAAGGCCAACCGTGCAGCTGTTACTCCAAATGAAATTCCTGTCGACAAACCTTCTTATCCTTCACAGAAGCTTAGATTCCCTTGCAAGCTATATAAGGGTGACCATCTCCTTCGTGACTGTCCTGTCATTCCTAAAGTCTTAGAGGTATGATCTCAAGATCTGGATCGACCATCTCCATTGACCTCTAGAGATCATGTCGATGCTACACCCTCAGCTAGCAATGGTAAGAAGAAGGGAAAAATTAAATTCCACTATAGGTTATGTGAAGGAGAACATCTTCTTCACCTTTGTCCTCTTATGGATAAAGCTTCCAAAGTTTTGGAAAACATTACAGCTCCTCAACCCCAACTTCTTGTTGGTTATCAGATGCTTTCTTCTTACCCTCTCCTAGTTGGTAAAGATATTGACTTGGATTCATCTCTTTCCCATCCTGCTCTTCCTAAGCATAACTCTTTTATGTTTGTTTCTGACCAAGCTTTGGTCGAAAAGAGTGTCAACTTGGCTCTACCTTCAGTTGTTCACTCTGTTCCCGAAGGGAGTAGTGATAATCATACTGCTCATGTTCTTCTCATCTCCTCAAATTCTCATGAACCAAAGAGTGACCCTCCCATCCCAGTTGTTTAGGAGAGTCTTTCTTTTATTCTTGCAGAGCATGTGGGCAATCATATGATACCCCCACCAAGTAATTCTGTCGTCTCTTTTGATTGGAGTCAATTGACTACTTTTTGCCTCCCATCTTATGTGCCTTTCCAGATCACAGTACACGCCTATAATATGGTAGCGCATGGCACTATATTAGATGAAGGCATGTCTGTTAGCATCATGTTTTCTACTACTTGGTAAGCTTTGGGCTCTCCACAGCTTGTGCCTGTCACTTAGAATCTATTGGCTTTCAATAGAGGAACTAGTCGACCCTTGGGGTCCTTCTGAATTTTCCTATTACTTTGGGAGGAAAGACCGTCTATATAGACGTGATGGTAGTCCAAGGTCCCTTAGATTTAAATATTACCCTTGGACGTGACTATGTTTATTTCATGGGAGCTCTTGTTTCTTCACTTTTCTGTGTGGTTTGTTTTCCGCACGAAGGGAGAATTGTGACTCTTGACCAATTGTCGTTCATTGGTCACCAGGCACATCCTTTGCAATAATCATCCCCTATCAGCTCTTGTTTGCAAGTAGTACCCTCCCTTCCATAGGTAAATTACGTGGCTACCTGTTCCATCTCCACATCTATTGATGATCACACAGATGGTATAGTACATTATGTACCGGGGGCATTGGAACCCGATCTGTCATTCTACTAGTTGCATGTATTCCTCCTAGGGCATGTTACTCTCGTCTAGTGAGGACCTCTTGGGAGCCATGTTCTTCTATGGTCCATGAATAGGGGTTAGAGCATAATTCCTTGTCTTATTTCAAGCTCTTCAAAAAATGAAACAAGGGGTCAAAGTAGAGTTCCTTGTCTTGTGTCAAGCTCCTTAAAAAATGAAACAAGGGAGGTGAGAATAATTCCTTGTCTTGTATCAAGCCCGTTAAAAAATGAATCAAGGAGTATGAGGATAGTTTCTTTTATGTGTCAACCTCATTACAAAATGAAACAAATTTCTGAGGATATTTCTTTTAATGTATCAGCCTCGTTAAAAATTGAAACACCTCCCTTTTCCAAATCAATTATTTGATTAAGATCTCGTAAAATCCCAATCGAGTCTTTCCTGGATCTCGAAAGTGAACCTTCATTCCATTTAGCTAGTTGAATGAAATAAAGATTGGGGGGAATGTACCTCGAGTTGAGTCATTATGCCAGGGGCATGCAAACTTATCTCAAACATATTTTTGATGGGTTGTGTTATATTATTTCCATGTAGTTAATAGGGGGTTTGAAGGGCACCCGTAAACCCACTTTATGGTGTCTAGGGTAGCGCCCCAGAAAATTTTGGTTTTGGACCCTATGTTAGGTTGGACGGACCCACCTATGGTTTTGTGCATGATTTTCGCACATGTTTTTTGGATGCGATGGTTTTCGGTCCATGGTATTGGATGCGATGGTGTTTTCAGTCCATGGTATTGGACACGATGGTTTTTGGTCCATGGTATTGGATGATGTGGCATGTATAAATATGTATTATAACATTGAAAGGAAAAAAATGGAAAATCAAGCTGGTAGTCCTGGTATTGGGATCCAGAGGGAAAATATCTGTGTATATGTGTTTTACGTGTTATGCTCTCGCATTGTTTAATTTTCTGTGTTTTAGAATTCGTATGCAGGTAATTTATGTACGGGGTTAAAACCTACATTTGGTATCAAAGTTGTTTTGGCTTCAAGGGGACACCTTTGTTGCTGAGGGGTTTCGCTCGAGCCTGTGGTAGACCCTGTTCAGTGGGAGATCTGCGAGATTGATTCTGGTGGTGAAAGAAGATGGTGAGCAATGGAAAGATAGAGATTGAGAAATTTAATGGTCAAAGTTTTGAGCTGTGGAAACTCAAGATGGACGATCTATTGGTGGGTAAAGACTAGTGGATCGTGGTAGATCCGGGTACTAAACCAATGGGAGTGTCTGATGAAGAATGGAACAAGTTGGATCGGAAGGCAAAGAGCACAATACAATTGTGTGTCTCAGATTCAATATTGCTAAATGTATGAGGGGAAGCTATGGTGAAGGCTTTGTGGGACAAGTTAGGGACTTTGTACCAATATAAGTCTTTGGTGAATAAACTATTCCTATGGAAAAAGTTGTATAACCTGAGGATGAAAGATGGAGATTTGGTGATAGAGCATCTGAATGCATTTAATACTATGGTAAGTCAGATAGCATCTATTGATATTAAAATTTTAGATGAAGATAAGTGCATCAATTTGTTGTGTTATCTACTAGATTCGTGGGATAGTCTGGTTATTGCAATAGGTAGCAATGCAACTGCCTCGTATTTTGATGAAATAGTTTCATCCTTGCTGACAGAGGAGATGAGACAGAAAAATATGGAGAGCTAGAATGGTGATGCCTTGTCTGTATGAGGACGGTCCCAGAACAGAAACAAAAATAAGTCATCGAGTGGGATATCTAAATCTAGAGGGAGATCTAAATCTCCAGGAAAACTTGTAAAGGTGGTGTGCTGGAAATGTGGAAAGGAAGGGCGCTTCAAAAGGGACAGTAAATCTAAAGCTCTTGACAAAGGAAAGGGATCTGATGAGGCTCCTTCTACAAAGGCGAAAACCACCTCAGATGAAGGTGGGGATGTGTACTTGGCTTCTTCAAGTACACGTGTAGATCATGAGGCATGGTTGATTGACTCAGGTGCATTCTTTCACTTCACTCCCCATAGAGAGTGGTTCTGCGAGTATGAGAAATATGATGGTGGTGATGTCTTCATGGGGGATGATAGGAAGGCCAGAATCATTGGTCGTGGAAAAGTAAAGTTGAAGTTGTAAGGTGGAAGTGTTAGAAACCTTTTGGGTGTTCTACATATTCCTGCATTGGCCAGAAATCTGTGATTTCTGTAAGCAAGTTTGATGATGCAGGTGTAAAAACAGTGTTCGAGAAGGATACCTGCAAGATGGTTTGGGGAGCACTAGTATTGAGGTGAGGAGTTCGAATTGGAACTCTGTACAAGCTACAAGGTAGCACTGTTGTTGATGGGTGCAACAATTCTGTGGTTCCTGAAAGTGGAGTAGAAAATCTAGTGGTCTCTGGAGAGAAGACCATGTTGTGGCATCAAAATCTTGGACATATTAGAGAGAAGGGCCTTCGAATACTTCATGGTAAAGGCATGGTAGAAGGTATTAGTAGTAACTCTCTGGATTTTGATTTCTATGAAAATTGTGTATATGGGAAGCGAAATCGAGTGAGTTTCCCCTTTGGTGGTAAGAGGGCAAAACATATATTAGAGCTTATGCACAGTGATGTGTTTGGACCTGTGAAGGTTCCATCACTGGGTAAGTATGTGTACTATGTATCATTTATAAATGACTTCTCAAGGAATACATGGATATATTTCCTTAAGAAGAAACCTGAAATCTTTGTCAGGTTTAAAAACTTTAAGGCTCTAGTGGAAAACCAGACAGAGAAGAAGATAAAGGTGTTGAGGATAGATAACGACGGAGAGATTTGCAGTAAGGAATTTTAAGAATTCTGTAAGAAGTGGGTATAGCACGACAGAAGACTACTCCATATACACCTCAGCAAAATGGAGTTGCAGAAAGAATGAACAAGACGTTGATGGAAAGGGAAAGAAGCATGCTCAGTGGTGCCGGGTTAGGACAGGAATTCTGGGCAGAGGTGGTGGAGACAGCATGTTACCTGGTCAACATATCACCTTCATCAGCGTTGGAGGATAAGACTCCACAAGAGTTATGGAATGGTAAGAAACCCTCTCTTTCACATCTGAGGGTATTTGGATGTGATGCATATGTACATGTTCCAAGGGAGAAACAAACCAAGTTAGATAGTAAATCTGAAAAGTGCACCTTTATTGGGTATAAGGATGGTTTAAAGGGTTATAACCTTTGGAACATAGTCACACGGAAGGTTGTGTACATCCGAGATGTGGTGTTCAGAGAGGTGAAATATGTTATTAAACATGAAGTCCAATGAAAAGAACCTTAGAAGATAGAGTTTGAGCTCAAGGAGGAAGAATCAGACTCTACAGTAGAGGAGGAATGAGAAAATGAAGAGCCACAAACTCCGAGTGTGAGAAGATCAGTTCGAGAAAGAAGGTAGCCAGATAGGTATAGTCCATCTGCTTTCTGTTCAAATTTTTCTTTGTCTGTTACTGATGATGATCCCAGAGCTGTGAAGGAAGCAGTGGAATCAGAGGATGGAAAACTCTGGAAAGAGGCCATGGTTGATGAAATGGCATCTTTGCACAAAAATGAGGCTTGGGATCTAGTGGAGTTGCCAGCTAGAAGGAAACCCATTGGGAGAAAATTGGTGTTCAAAAACAAGACAAATGCAGAAGGAAAGGTGGAGAAATACAAAGCTTGGTTGGTAGAAAAATGTTATTCCGAGGTGCCAGGAATTGATTTTGGTGATATGGTTTCTCCTGTTGCCAAGGTAACTTCTATTAGATTACTTTTATCTATTGCTACTGATTTTGATTTTGAGGTAGAACAAATGGATGTGAAGACAACATTTCTTCATGGGTATTTGGAAGAGGAAATCTACATGAAGCAACCTGAAGGCTTTGCGGTGAAGGGTAAGAAAGAACTAGTATGCAAGTTAAAGAAGTCTATGTATGGGTTAAAACAATCACCAAAGACGTGGTATCAGAAATTTGATACATTTATACAGGGACTCGGCTTCAATAGAAGCAAAGCAGATCACTGTGTGTATT
This sequence comes from Pinus taeda, assembly GCA_000404065.3. Taxonomy (NCBI): domain Eukaryota; kingdom Viridiplantae; phylum Streptophyta; class Pinopsida; order Pinales; family Pinaceae; genus Pinus; species Pinus taeda. Next base: position 86,823 of record APFE031757027.1, on the reverse strand, counting down.
TCACAAGTGGGTATGTGTTTAACCTATTTGGAGGTGCAATTAGTTGGATGAGTAAGAAGCAATCTGTAGTGGCACTATCAACTACAGAGGAAGAATACATGGCAGCCACTCATGCAAGCAAGGAAGAAGTTTGTTTGTAGAGATTGTGTTCAAGTATGGGGTTAGTACAGGAAGCTATAAGGATAAATTGTGACAGCCAAAGTGCAATTTTCTTCGCAAAGAACCCTGCATATCATTCAAAGCCAATGCACATTGATGTTCAGTATCACTTTGTGAGGGATATGATAGAAGACAAAAATATGTTGCTGGTAAAGGTGGACACTTTGAAGAATACTATAGATGCATTGACAAAATTTGTGAGCTCTAAGAAGTTCTCTTGGTGTAGAGAGACAATGGGAATTTTAGGGCTGGGAAAATGACTAAGCTCTCTTGTGGCCCCTTGTGGAAAGAAAACAACAAGTGGGAGAATGCTGGGTTGTGTTATATTCTTTCCATGTAGTTAATAGGGGGTTTGAAGAACACCCATAACCCCACTTTATGGGGTCCGAGGCAGCACCCCAGAAAATTTTGGTTTTGGACCCTATCTTAGGTTGGGCAGACCCATCTATGGTTTTGTGCATGATTTTCGCACATGTTTTTTGGATGCGATTGTTTTCGTTCCATGGTATTGAACATAATGGTTTTTGGTCCATCGTAATAGATGCGATTTTTTTCAGTCCATGGTATTGGATGCTTCGGCATGTATAAATATGTATTATAACATTGAAAGGAACAAAATGGAAAATCAAGCTGGTAGTCCTGGTTTTGGGATCCAGTGGGAAAATATCTGTGTATATGTGTTTTATGCGTTATGATCTCCCATTTTTTACCTTTTTTGTGTTTTGGAATTCATATGAAGGTAATTTTTGTACAGGGTTAAAACCTACAATTTTTTTGTTTCAAGCTTATGTAAACATGAAACTAAATCCAATCAGGATTCTCCATTGTTCAATATTTTGTAAAAAAGAACCCATGCCTAATTTACATCTCATGATTGCCATTTTAATCAACTTATTTATGCTAGATGAGCCTTGGTTTGTTTTATTCCATCGCGACCATCTGTTTGGCCGATCATATGCTTTCACTTGGTTGTTTTTTCCTTTCCTGAGGAACCGCAACAATGAGTGGTTTCATTATCTAGCCTCTTGACCATTACACGTTTTGAGAAATTCCTTCATTTCTAGAACCAGTTGCTGCCCTTTATACCACCTGTTCCTCCAGGATGATTCACCTTTAAGCTCTTTTTCCGACTCGTAAAAGAGAATGAAAATGGGGGGTCTGCTTTTAGCTCTTTTCCGACTCTTAAAACATGAAAATATTGTTGAGTTCTTATCATTTTTGAATGCATTAAAGGTTTTGAAATGTCGTTTACCCAGTATACATTTACCCCTTTTTCGGGCTGGGATAAACTATTTACGAAAATGTTGCTCCTTGACTAAAATGATCAAGCAGTTCTCTCAAGTATTGTTTTCTACCTTTTCGGGCTCGAGAGACACAAATGTACAAAGAGGGACCATGTGGATTTTTCTTTTCCATGTCATTTTAAAACTCTCTAAACATAAAAAAGATGTTGAGTTACACCTTTGTCGGACTTGTTAAAACATTAAATGACATTGGATTCACCACCATGATGAACATGAGCTTCTCCTTCCTAGGGCTCATTAATATTACTAGGTAGGATTCATCTGAATGATGGACTTATATTACAAGCATATGCTATCCCTGTAAAGCTTGTGTAAAAATAACTCGGGTACTCACCAAAAATGGTGACGGAAAATTGGAAGTATTTCATAAGTTGCAATCACTTGAGGCAGTGTGTCACTCTTGAACATTGACACTCATTTGTTGTTTGTGTCAAGTTTTGGGACATCCTCACTTTGTCACTTGCCTCCGTGGATTTTAGGTTATCCATTTTAAGCCTCTCATATGATCTCTACCACGTTACCATGACCTTTGTTCCTATGATGTCAAAAGCTGCAAAACTCTGGAGTAGTGTCATCCATATGTTCAAGAGAAGACTTCCTACATGTACATTGTCAGATAATCTTGGATTACTCTCATTTATTGTGTTCTCATTTCATGTCAATGATGAAGTGTTCATTATGAACTTCCTTCAATAGAATGCTTCCTCTTGGCTTCAGCTCATTATCCGAGAAGTTGATCTAGAAACTCCTTTCCAACACCTTAGAGCTTTCATGCCTCAATGGCAAGTTCTTCACAGTCGACAACAGGTTCTCATCATTGGCCTTTGATAAAATGATCTCATGGATGTTTGACTTCAGTTCCTTATTCACACCCCCTGAATTATGCTACTGGTACCTTGAGAGCCATTGTCATTATTGTTGGTTTCTCTCACACTTGTTAACAGTTCACATCATTGACCGGTAATCAAGCAACGTTCTAACATGTTCGACTTCAACACATTTATTCACATATTAGAATTTGTACTTTCATCAGGTCATGTTGGAGTGCAAGACCCTGGGCTTAGATTACAAAAGTCCAGGTTGCGAGGAGTAATGAGTCACCCATGATTATATACATGATTCTTTAGACGAATGGCTACACCCATGTCGTGGATCTATTTCATATAATCCCTCCAGTCAGATGACTGCATCCATGCCAAGGATCCATGCACATGATCTTTTTCTTGATGGATAGATGCGCCTATACAATTGATTCATGTATTGTTATACACCTCTCATGTTTATCAGGCATGACAATAAGATTTCAGATATGTACATATATGCTTTCTTATAGGTTTTCGGACGACAAACTCACATTCCCCGCATCTACTTGTAAAGCATTTCACTCCTCACTGTAGTTCAAACTTCATGCTTTAGGGGGCATATGGTACACAACATTTTGTCATTATGCCTGTACTCCCCATTCCATGATCCTGGAGGACCTCTATAGTGAACCCTACATGCTTTCCCATCATGAAGAAACTCCCATTATTTCCCTCTTCATGAGCAAAACAATTCCCTTTTGCATCATTTCCCAAGAATCTTCCTTTTACCCCAATTTACAAGACTGACACTAATGATCAGTTCATCCTCTGTGTCGATCTGTAGAGTTCAACACTAGGAGTAGCACCGATCAGCACTACTGAGCCTTGTCTCATTCGCACCGATCCTCTTTTGCCAAGTTTTTTAAATATGGAGTTGAAGCTTCCAGGTCTAGAATCTTTGTAACAAAAGTTCGGTAAATGGTTGGGCTAGATGGAGTCGAGGAAGTTAGTTTGGGTTCCTTTCCTCTATTAGGATGGAACAAACCCAAGAGATAAGGCCTCTCCCATGATAAGAGGAACCATCTCCCCTCCATCAAAGCTATATAAGCCACTCCTTTCACAAGCTAAATTAGTTTTTGCAGTGAGTTTGAATGATCAACAAGTCATATATAACTTGTATCCTTCTAGTGTATGTTTAAGGGAAAATAACATCTTTTTCATTTGGTTTGAGACTAGATGGAAATAGGTCTTAAAACTTCCATTCTTGGGGCTATCCATGAAGTGCTATCAGAAGTGTGGGAACCCAGATATGTTGTAAGAGACCAGTAACATCAAGGCACCAGTCGTAATCTCTTTCTAATTTATATAAATGAAACTATTGATTGATCTCCTACATGAAGTGTTGTTTTACATCTTTATGGTTTAATGTTCCTTGAACTATTAAGTAGGTTTAATACAATATTGTATACTATCATGTTTGTTGTCGTTGCTATTTTCTTGTTTCAGGTATTTGAAGGAAGGAAACGGAAGATAGCTAGAGTGAGGAAGAAGGATCATCATCAACCGAAATAGAATTCTAAGAGGTAGGCCCTCTTAATTGATTCTAGCTTAAGGAGATTTTCCATAGATTGTTTGTTTGTGGCTAGACCCACACTCTCAGGCTAGAGGAATTGTTTGTGTCCGCACTGAGAATTTACCTACTCCACACTAGCCACTGAAGGATCTAGGAAAAGTTATACATCATCGCGTTCCTTTGTCACTCAATGGCTTCTTTGAGCAATATTTTGATAGGATCTCTTGCCCCCTCATCTTTCCTTTCATCTGCCATTAGAGGCCTTTGGGATTTACGAGGCTGATCTTGCAAATGTAAAACCATATCGAGCCCTAACTCCTTATAACCCGACCTCATTGGGGACATGGAAAGAAAAACAAAGAAAGAGCAAACTCCTATGATACCACTGATATATATTTAAAAAGGAATGCAACAACTTACAAATACAATCATAGATACAAAGATCAAACAAAAAAAAACTTCATTTCATTAACAGAAAAATATTGAACTATGCTTACAAACCAAATGGAAATAAGATAGCTTGGGTGATGGTAGCTTATATCTGAGAAGAGATGTGGTGGCCACATGCCTCTGAACTGAGTTACATTGAGGCTCAAAGGCCTATTTAATATTGCGAAACAATGGAAAGCCCTAAACATCCAAAAACCTAACCCTAGGTGATAAAGTTCCAAAACTGTGGGCCCCATTTGGGTAAATTGGTACATCAAATTCCTGGGGTTCTAACTTTGGCATACCATCTTCATTTGGCTACTATAATAACTCGTTCCAAAGATCTCGAAGAGAAGGCCAAAAGCAAACTACAAGGCTAGTTTGGGACATTTTTGATCTCTCCGTTTTCCCTAAAAACATTGTTTAGGGCCTTAAAACGGCTCCAGAAGTTCAGGACCTGAAAAGCTCCCAAAAATAGTAAATTATGCTACAATTAAGGAAACCAAAAAAATTGAAAGAGACAGTGTTGGGGGACCAAGTGGAATAGGCGGGTGGCCACCAATATCCACATGGATCATTCCTTCACCCTTAGGAAGCAATAGTCCCCATTGCGTTGAGTGCCTCCATGACATGGGGAAACTTCTGTAGAACTTGGGCCCTAGATAAATGTTATGCAATCTCTAATGTGTCCAGTAATGGTGGGAAGAATGGTCGAGAGTGGTCCACATTGAACACTTGGAGGAAGCTAAGGAATATGCTATGCTCAGATCATTGTTTCCCATAACCTTGGTAATGGTGTAAGGACCATATCAGAGTGGTCTGAGTTTCCAATGGGCTCTTGTAAGGAGTTTTTTTCACAAATGTAACCAGACTTTGTCACCCACTTGAAACTTTTGTGGCACCTGATGTTGATAATGTCACTACTTGTACTCGAAATTTTCTAGAACAGAGCAGCAATACATTGACCTGTTGGGTAGAGGTGCTCCGGGAGTCAGACCAAACAAATGCTTGACAATGGTACCCTTGTGGCTGAGGAGAAGATGTCCTTGTATTCTTTCATGACCTTACCGACCTTCTTCTGCTGCGTGGAGGAACCCTTCCCAGGGGCCATGGACGTGGCTATAATCTTCCCCTTACTTTGAGAGCGAACCAGAAAGAAAATAAATTTCCTATTCTTGGATATGATCTTACTGCATTTCTTTCTAGAGATCAAAGAAGTGGTGGTAGGTGGGGCTACCTCAAGTATCATGTATAACGTATCACCCAAAGAAGTATTCACAGAGCAAGGTGTAAACTCATATACAACATGTCGCTTCCAAAAGTATGGTTGTCCTAATAATACATCACAAACGTTGAGAGGAGAAACATCACACTACCTATTTGTGAAGGGCTTGACGTTGTAGGGAAGGTGGAACTATTGGCTGACTTGGAGATCTCGTCCTTGGTGAAGCCACCCAATGTTGTATGGTTGCATGTATGGTATGGTCAGTAGGCCCAGCTGCTTCAAGGCCTCTACTGAAATGGGGTTCTTTTGGCTGACATTGTCAACAATGAATTGCATCAGTGAACCCTTCAACCACATTTGTGAGTGGAAAAGGCACTCCCCTTCCTCTCGATCATCGAGCTTATTCTTCTGAATCTTGGCGGTGGCAACAATGGTGTTGCTCCGCTTCAATAATGTTCTTCCCTTTTTCATTCCTCTTATCGGTTTTTGACTCAAGATTGGAACATGCATCTGATTCTGAAGCCTTCAACTTGGCCATCAATGACTTCTTGGTCTAGCACTCATTTGTGTTGTGAGTGGGGCTCTTAAGAACTCACACGACTTTTTAGTGTGCTTATTTGACTATTTTCTTCTAGCTTTGATGTGTTGTCTTTGGTCACCCCACCTTGGCTTTGTCTTTTTTTCTTGGAGTTCACAGATCTAAAGTCTCGCTTCTTTTGTTTAACTTCTACTCGATCGGTACACCATGCCAAGCGAGGAGATGTACAAGAACTCCATCTCATCCTTGATGTACCTATGTAGGAAACCACGATGTTTGAGTACCAAATGCCACTCTGAATGGTTGATACCTAAATTGTGTGAAGGGTATGAAAAATATTGGTAAACATCAACACGTCATGGTCCCTTCCTTGCTGCAACATGGTCCACTTTATGTATTTATCCTCATAGCTTCTAACAGGGTAGTAATACTCCTTGATGGCACCCCGGAATGAATTCCATGTGGGTGTGGGTGAAAATAGTGAGGCTGTACTTTCATCCATCTCCTCACAGTAGGTTTCCCAACAATCCCTGACGTGGGGGGCTGCTTTGAGAAGTGCAAAAGTGATCTTTTCCCAAGTGGAGAAATCATGAACAAAAAAATATCCTTTTAGCATATTTAACCATTTATCTATGACATCCACATCTATATGACACTCAAATATGGGAATGTCAAAATTAACTTGTACCTTAAAGGGTGTGGTGCTTTCAGAGTAGCTACTGGAAGTTGATGCATTGCCCTTGGGTAGTTTCTAAAGGATCTGGTAAAAGTTGTCCATCATTACGTTCCTTTGTTGCTCAAGGGTTTCTTTGAGCAATATTTTGATAGGATCTCCTGCCCCCTCATCCTTATTTTCATCCGCCATGTGAGGCCGCCCAGAGTTATGAGGATGATCCTGCAAAGGTTCAACTAGATCGATCCCTAACTCCTTATATACTGACCTCGTTGGGGACATGCAAAGAAAAACAAAGAAGGAGCTGACCGCTCTGATACCACTAATCCAAATTTAAACAGGAATACGACAAATTATAGATATAATCATAAATACAAATGGCAGAAGAAAAGCACTTCATTTCATTAATAGAAAAATATTGAACTATGCTTACAAACACAATGGAAATGAGATTGTGGGTGATGGTAGCTTATCTCTAAGAAGAAATGTGGCAGCTACATGCCTCTCAGCTAAGTTACATGGAGGCTCAAAGGCCTATTTATTATTAAGAAACAATGGAAAACCCTAAACATAAAAAAGCTAACCCTAGGCGATGAAGCACCAAAACTGTGGGCCACCGATGTACATCAAATTCATGGGGTTGTAACTTTGGCATACCATCTACGTTTGGCTATCATAATACCTTGTTTCGAAGATCTCAAAGAGAAGGCCAAAAACAAACCAAAATCCTAGTTTGGGATATTTTCAGTCTCTCCATTTTCACTAAAAAAATCGTTTAGGGCCTCAAAGCAACTGCAAAAGTTCACAACCCGAAAAGCTACCAAAAATATTAAATTATGCTACAATTAAGGAAACCGAAAAAACTCAAAGAGATAGCATTGGGGGTCTTATAAGAATAGGCTAGTGGCCACCAATATCCACTTGGATCATTCGTCCCCCCAGGAAATGATGGTCCCCATTGCATTGAGTGCCTCCATGAGATGGGGAAACTTCTGTAGAACTTGGGCCTTCCTGAGATGTTTTGTAATCTCTAATGTGTCCACTAATGGTGGGAAGAATGGTCAAGGGCGGTCCACATTGAACACTTTGTGGAAGCCAAGGAATGGAGGAATGTTGTGCTCTAGAGCATTATTTCCCACAGCCTTGGTAATGGTGTAAGGAACATATCAAAGTGGTCTGAGTTTCCGATGGGCTCTTGTAAGGCGTTCTTTTTTAAAATGTAACCAGAATTTGTCGCCCAAGCGAAACTTGAGTGGCACCCAATGTTGATCATGTCGCTACTTATACTTGGAATTTTCCACAATGGAGTGATGATATATTGGCCCATTGGGTAGAGGTGCTCCGGGAGTTAGATCAAACAAATACTTGACTTGACAGTGAAATGGGACCCCTGTGGCTGAGGAGAAGATGTCCTTGTATTCTTTCATGGTCGTATCCACCTACTTCTACCACATGGAGGAACCCTTCCCGAGGGCCATGGATGTGGCTATGATATTCCCCTTACTTTGAGAGTGAACAAAAAAGAAAATAAATTTCCTAGTTTGGGATATGATCTTACTGCATTTATTGGTAGAGATCAAAGAGGTGGCAGTAGGTGGGGCTACCTTTGGTATCTTGTATCACTCATCACCCAAAGAAATAATCACAAAGCGAGGTATAGACTCATATACAACATGTGGCTTTCGCAAGTATGGCTGTCATAATAATACATCACAAATGTCAAGAGGAGTAACATCACACAATACCTCATCTGTTAAGGGCTTGATGATGTAGGGAAGGCAGAACTATTTGCTGACTCGAAGATTTTGTCCTTGGTGAAGCCACCCTATTTTGTATGGTTGCTAGTGTGGTATGGTCAGTAGGCACATCTGCTTCATGACCTCTACTGAAATGAGTTTCGTTTGGCTGCCATAGTCAACAACGAATTGCAGCGGTGAACCCTTGTGTGTAAAAGTGCTCCCCTCCTCTAGATCACCGGGATCATTCTTATAGATCTTAGCTATGGTAATAGTGGCTTTGTACTTCACATCAATAATATGATTCCCGTTTTCATTCCTCTTATCAGGTTCTGACTCACGGTTGGAACATGTCTCTGATTCTGAAGCCTTCAACTTGGCCACCAATGACTACTTGTTTTGGTACTCACTTGTGTTATGAGTGGGTTTCTTATGGAACTCACACCACTTTCCTGTGTCCTTCTTTGACTTTGTGGTGGTGTTCTTTTCTTGCAACTTCAACTGGTTGTATTCGGTCATCCCGCCTTGTCTTTGCACTTTTTTCTTTGCATTCGCTAATCCAAAGTCCCTCTTCTTTTGTTTAAACTTCTAATCGATCTTGACAGTGTATCAGTATGCCATGCCAACCGAGGAGATGTCTAGGAACTCCATCTCATTCTCGATGTACATATGTAGGAAACTGCGATGTTTGAGTACCAAATGCCACTCTAAATCATTGATACCCAAATTTGTGTGAAGGGTACGAAAAATATTGGTAAACTTTGACATGTCCTGGTCCCTTCCCTGCCACAATGTGGTCCACTTTATGTATTTATCCTCATAGCTTCTGACGGGGTAGTACTGGTCCTTGATGGCATCCCAGAATGAATTCCAAGTCCGTGTGGCTAAAAATAGTGAGGCCTCACTTTCATCCTTCTACTCGCAGTAGGTTTCCCACCAATCCTTGACATGGGGGGTGGTTTTGAGAAGTGAAAAAGTGATATTTTCTCGACTAGAGAAATCATGAACAAAAAAATATCCTTCTAGCATATTTAACCATTTATCTATGACATTGGCATCTATCTTACACTCAAATATGGGAATGTCAAAATTAACTTGTACCTTAAAGGGTGTGGCGCTTGCAGAGTAGGTTTTGGAAGTCGATGCATTGCCCTTGGGTAGCCGCTAAAGGATCATCACGTTCCTTTGTTGCTCGCAGGCTTCCTTGAGCAAGGTTTTGATAGGATCTCTTACCCCCTTGTCTTTCTTTTCATCCACCATGGGAGGCCACCAGGATTTACGAGGATGATCTTGGAAAGGTTCAACCAAATAGATCCCTAAATCCTTATATCCAAGCCTCATTGGGGACATGCAAAGAAAAAGAAAGAAAGAGCAGAATACTCTTATACCACTAATCTAGATTTAAACAGGAATGCAAGAACTTACAGATATAATCATAAATACAGATATGTAGTGGAAAAACACTTCATTTCATTAATAGAAAAATAATGAACTATGCTTACAAACAAAATAGAAATAAGATAGCTCAGGCGATGGTAGCATATCTATGAGAAGAGATGTGGTGGCTACATGCCTCTAAACTGAGTTACATTGAAGCTCAAAGGCCTATTTATTATTGAGTGACAATGGAAAACCCTAAACATCTAAAAACCTAACCCTAGGTGATGAAGCACCAAAACTGTGGGGCCCATTTGGGTAAATTGGTACATCAACTTCCCAGGGTCATAACTTTGGCATACCATCTCCATTTGGCTAACAGAATACCCCATTTCAAAGATCTCTAAGAGTATGCCGAAAATAAGCTAGAAAGCTAGTTTGAGACATTTTGGGTCTCCATTTTCCCTAAAAACCTCGTTTAGGGCCTCAAAACGGCTCTAGAAGTTTAGGACTCGAAAGATGCCAAAAATAGTAAATTCTACTACAAGTAAGGAAACTGAAAAGAATGCAAGAGATAGTGTTGGGGATCCAAGTGGAATAGGCCAATGGCCACCAGTATCCTCCTGGATCATCCCCCCCCCCAGGAAGAAATGGTCCCCATTACGTTGAGTTCCTCCACGGGATGGGGAAACTTCTGTAGAACTCTGGCCCCGGTGAGATGTTTTGCAATCTATGATGTGTCTAGTAATTGTGGGAAGCCAACGAATGGATGCATGCGCTGCTCCAGAGCATTGTTTTCCATAGCCTTGGTAATGGTGTAAGCACCATATCAAAGTTGTCTGAGTTTCCAATGGGCTCTTGTAAGGCGTTCTTTTTGCAAATGTAACCAGACTTTGTCACCCACCTAAAACTTGTGTGGCACCTAACGTTGATCATGTCACTGCTTATGCTTGGCATTTTCAACAATGGAGTTGCGATATATTGGCTTGTTGGGTAGAGGTGCTTTGGGAGTCAGATCGAACAAATGCTTGACTTGACAATTCAATGGTACTCATGTGGCTGAGGAGAAGATGTACTTGTATTCTTTCATGACTGTATCCACCTTCTTCTGCTATGTGGAGGAACCCTTCCTGGGGGCCATGGATGTGGCTACAATCTTCCTCTTACTTTGAGAGCGAGCTAGAAAGAAAATAAATTTCCTAGGTTGGTATATGATGTTACTACATTTCTTGGCAGAGACCAAAGAGGTGGCTATAGGTGGGGCTACCTCTGATATCCTATATAACATATCATCCAAATAAATAATCATAGAGCAAGAGCTAATATACAACATGTCGCTTCGAAGTATGGTTTTCCTAATAATACATCAAAAACATCGAGAAGAGAAACATCACACAATACCTCATCTATGAAGAACTTGATGTTGTAGGGAAGGCAGAACTACTGGCTGACTTAGAGATCTCATTCTGGGCGAAGCCACCCAATGTTGTATGGTTGTGGGTGTAGTATAGCCAGTAGGCCCAATCACGTCATGGCTTTGGCTGAAATTAAGTTCTTTTGGTTGCCACTTTTGACAATGAATTACAGTGCTGAACCCTTCACCCACATTTGTGAGTGGAAAAGGTGCTCCCCCTCCTTTGGATCGTCGGGCTCATTCTTCTGGATCTTGGTGGTGGAAACAATGGTGCTAGGTTCCACATTAATAATCTGCTTCATGTTGGCTTGTGGGGGCCTGACTGAGGTTCGGATTTATTTAGCCAAACAAATACAATAGGGCACGAAGGCCTGACAGGTCAGGAAAATGCGTTAAGTAACCTGCGTGAAAGTATTCACAGTTGGACTAAAGCGACCCCTAAGTGTTACCGGGAATAGTGTCCACTCGGAGCTGCTATTCCCACTAAGACCAGTAGCTATCTTAGAAACAAACAAATAAAGTCTACTTTCGTTTTCCTTTATGAAAATAGATAAGAGTGGAACAAAGGAGACCAACCTTAGTCTTGCACTTGATTTCCTTATTTGATTCCTCTCCTTCCTTATAGAGTTTTGCCGCTTCATCATCATCTGCCCAGGTTCAAAGAGCACCTGTGGAATCAAAGCAACATACTACTATCGAAGAACAGAGATCTATATTCATAAATAACACAGGACCAAATATGTGTTAACCATACAAATGCATATATAAACAAGCATACAAGAATATGGAGGAAAACTTGAACATCTTTATTAAGATCAAGAATAGCAAGAGGATTACAACCATATGTTCTGACCCAGCATCATCCTCCAGCAAGAAAGCCCTTCTTCACCTCAAGTAAAGCTTATATCACCCAACACTATGAAGTTACACCAGAAAACCAATAGCACTTCTCTACAAGATACAAATTCTACCCTCTGGATCTCTGTGATGAGGGATCCATATATAGATGATTGTAGGGGGTGAGTCATCTTCTAGGGTCTTGATTAGATGTCCTCTCTGATGTTCCTGATTGCCACTTGGAGAGATGATGATCTCTTTACTTCATCCCTATCCGGAAAATAGAGAGGCAATGTCAGAGCGAAGCTTCTAGAAGAATTCCCATGATCTATCCACCGTGCAAACTGTCACCTGCCATTCTGTCCATTCCGACCATCCAACCCGAGGGGCCATTCAGTATGCATCACACCTTCTACACTGGGTATTCAATATGGTCCAGTTTTGACCATTTCTGAGCAGTTTTTAGTGGAGAACTTCTGGGAGATGATGTAATCAGCTGACCTTGTTCCTTTAGGCAGTGAAGCAACACTTTTAGGGACTTAGGAGCCCTCAGTTTATGGACACTTATGATTGGGGTTGTAGTGCCCAAAAATTTCTATAACAGTTGCCCCCTAAAGCATGAGGCCGTTAATCTTTTTGACGTCAGGTGAAATGATTTACCATGAGGATCTGAAGTAGTTTTGAGCTGGGAGGAAACCTATAATAAGATACAATACAATACATTATCTTGACAACATTTTTCATGATCTAGCTAAGGCGGGCATTCCCATGCTCAACTTTATAAATTCATTTTCATGTACATAGGATAAACAATCGTCTGTGTGGTAGACTGATGATTCAGAATCATCATCCTTTGATTTGGATGATCATCTGTTCGGCAATGATGTACATTTGATGTCTTTATATTCCTGAATATATCGCAGCCCGGATGGATGAAACTAGATCCGGGGTCTTCAAAACTCGTTCAATCTTCACTCAGAGTACAAGTCGATCCACGTGAAAATTGTTATGGAGTCGAACATGGAAAGACATCGCCTGATTACCAGCCAATAATGTAAGCTGTTAACAGGCACGAGTGGAATCACCAATAATGAAAATGACCCTCAAGGTACTGCAGTACAATTCGTGTGGTGTGAAAAAGGACTTGGCGTCGAACACCATGCAAAATCTCTCGGTCGAAGGCCATTAATGTAAACCTGTCGCCGAAAGTGAGAAACTTGCCATTGAGGCATGCAAGCTTCAAAGTACTGAAAGGGTTGTTCCTAGGTCGGCTTCTTGGATAATCAGCTGATGTCGACAAGAAGTGACCCGTCATAGGAGGGCCTTAATGAATCCCACATCTACGACACAGAACGAAGCAAATGATTTTGGAGGTGAAAAAAATTTGATGATACGGTGTTCAAGGTGGCAGTCATGAAGGAATGGAGCGTGAATGTATTGCAGTGGGTGAGACACAGGCGAATTGTCTGAATGACTTCTCTTGAACATATCGGCGACACTAACGATGTATTGGTAGCGTTAACCCGAAAGATGGATGGTGTGATGGACCAATGGTGATATGACTAGTGAACAAAACAACCCAACTCGGCTTGGATGCGAAAGGAAAGTATCATGTTCAAGAGCGACTTGCTACCAATAAAACTTTTTCAAGTTTTCTTCCCAATTTTCCCCTGTCATTGCTGACTAGTACCTCTTTATTTTTGTGAATCTTGAGGAGGATAACATATGCTTGTTCTATAATCCGCCCTTCGGGTGAACCTGTCGCTATATTTTAGTGAGCCTAGCGATAGTGAAACTCGTTCTCGTCCATTTGGACGAGTTTGTCGCTATTAGTTTTTAACGAGTTTAATGACAAAGATAACTCGGTACTTTTCAATTTTAGAGAGTCTGAAAGGGATGGAAAGGAGACTCCAAGGATTATTTTTCGTCATATAATCCCTTAAGTCCGAAAAAGCATAAAATAATAAGAAAGGGATGAATTTTTGATAGCTTTAACAAGCCGAACAAGACAAGTGCTCGATATTTTTGTGTAATAATCCCTCAGGTCCAAAAAGATTAAAATCTAGAGGAGGGATAGCACTTCCGATGACTTTAACGAGCCAGAGAGGCTAATGTCTCAACAATCTTTTCATATCTTACGAGTCAGTTGAAAATAGCTTAAAGGAGACTTGTTTTTTAGGAATGGGTGATGATTTCGGGTAGCAGCTGATTCCAGGTAAGGTTTGGAACTTTCCAATCACGCAGTGTCACAATGATGGCTAGTAGAATTACTCTTCGCAGATGTTCCTCGAAAGGGTAAACAATCAAATGGAGGTGAATGATCGGCTGAAAACAGAGTGGAGGTGATGATGAGAACACGACCAAGGCTCAAAAGCTGGTGATAAGGCATTCACAATGGTTATTTACTGGTTCATTGTTTAATGAGCTTGAACTCTCGGGGAAACATTTTCTCATAGCTTATGTTTATTTTTTAACGAGCTTGAACTATGCATTAAAACTTCTCATGGCGGGTTTACTTTTAAACGAGCTTGAACCCTGCGGTAGCACTGCTCGCCAGTCCTATAATAAGGATGTCTCATTTAAGATGCCATTTTTTATGGGGCTTGCACCTTCTGGAAGCTTTGTCCCAGATCCTTTCTTTATGCAAGCTAGGAAATGACCAACCTTACAGGTTTAAAGGGTTAGAGGACCTACAAATTTAAAAAACAAATGGTCGCTCTTCACTTGCATGCGGAAAGGTTTGCTTGCCCTTAGGTATAGTGAAAAATTCCCAGGTTACCAGGAAAGTTCCATCCGCATAGCAGATAAAATGCTTCCTTGGCGATGTCTACCGAAATAGACAAAGGTGAGTGGCGGAGATGCCTTTACTCACATAAATTTGACAAAGGTATCTTATTCCAGTCTAATCCCATTTTCCTGTGAGGACGGGTGTGTCAGACTAGTCATATATCCTCCGCGGAAAACTACTCTATACCCAAGGTTTTCCTGCCAAAACAGGCCAGGGTGCATGCCCCCTGGGTTTTAGTCATATCCTCTTGAATCACTCGCGCTCATCAGGTGGACGGACTGGAGATCAATGAGACATTTCTTGCATTAAAAGACCATTTAGGGATGTGACTATTTGCGATGTGTGAACTGGGGAATGACATTTGGTCTACGAGCTTGACCACTTTTCCTTCGTGCGGAAAACACATTACTCTAAAGAGTGAGGAGATGACGGCTCCCGTGCAATAAATATAGTCGCGTCCAAGGAGTAGATTATAATCCAAGGGTCCTTGAACTACCATCACGTCATGTGAACAGTTTTCCTTCTCAAAGTAATGGGCACATTTGGAAGGATCCCTAATGGTTGACTGGTTCCTTCATCAAAGCCTATCAGATTTCTCATTTCAGGCAAAAGCGATGGTGAACCAAGCGTTTTCCAGGCAGTTGAGGAAAGGATACTCACAGAAGCCCCTTCATCGATGATGGTACCAACCATGACCATTCTGTAAGCTTGTACAATGATTCTGAATGGCACACTAGCTGGTAAACGGGGTCTGCCTAGAAGATTCCAGTCGAAGGAAACAACTAGGTTGCTTGGAGGTGGGACCAAATACATGGCCGGAGATGACTTTGATGAACTTCCTTCCTGTGATAAAGGAATGGGTATACTGCCCCCAAGTTCATCGGAGTATGTGATTACGAAAAGAATTTGAATGGTGTCGTTCTCTTTCTCTTCAGTGACGGTATCATTCGAAGATGAACACTCTAAAGGAATGACCGGGTCAACTGCCGCCTCGACCTTTTGACTTTCCTCTGGTATGGATTCAGAGGGTTCATTTTCAATGATAGATGCTTTGGCCGACCACAATGGCGGGCCAGCCGGATTTTCAACCAATGGTGGACTTGGCAAGAGTTTTTTATATCCATGAGGGAGCTGTAGCGGTGAAGTAGGACGGTCATCCAAAACTCTTTTAGCTTCGTCAAGGAAGGGACAACGGTGGACGACGTGATTGCCTTCACACAATTTACAAGGAAATGTGGGATTCTTTTTCTATACAGATACTTCACTTTCACTGGTTGATGGTGTGCTTTCAACATGATCATCAGAGGTTGATGACACCGGATTTTGCAAACGAGGAGACTAGTCCCTTAAGATCCGAGGGATGCAGGGACAATCTCGGTGATAGTGTTCTCCATTGCAAATGACAAAAGGAGATTTAGGTTTAGACAGTGCGGTGTGAAGATTTTCGCTTGATGACGCTTGGTTGCCCCCTTTTGATTTTGGTTCCTTTTTCTTCTTTTCCTTTTTCTCTTTCTGCGTCTTCTTCTTCTCGGTTACTTGATTTTTAGCTTTACTAGCGTTATCAAATGAAGAGGAAGGAGGAGAGGGAGAATGAGATGAAGTAGAAGGTTGGTGGGTAACTCTAGTATCATCTAGTTGCTAACATGACTGTTCAAGAATTACGGTATTCTAAACAACAGAGGTAGAGAAGAGCCAGACGAGCAAACCAATCATCAACCCTGGAAGTGACAATGTGGCCATATGGGGTGCACCAACATCTCCCCAAGAGAAGAAGGTACTAGGATTTCCTCCAAGGGGAAATCCTTGTTTGGTAGACTCCATTTTTCTCAACCTAAAGACCAACAAGGGAATTTGTGATGTTATTCCGATTAAAATAAATTTTAGATGCTTTGACACAACTTGTTTTTTCAATTTTAAGGAGTTGAGAAAGAACAAAAGAAGACTCTAGTCGCCTTCAATTTTTTGTGAGCATGAAGTGACAAGTGATCAGATGGACCTTTTCTTTTAAGGAGTCTGAAAAGGAGAAAAATAGACTTCTCTGGAGATCTAAGCAGACAGGATTACCAAACTAATTGCAAAACTGTAGAATACTTTTTACGGTATGGTAGTCAATCTTCCCGAATGCTGTGTTCAGTGCATTGTGATCGATAGGTTGGTAGACACGGCTTCCTAAGGATAAAGGATGCAGCCTATTGTGGTCTCCCAATATATACTCGACGGTACGTGGGAGCACAAGTCCGTACTAGCACTTTCCGTCTCAGAGTGGAGGAATCACCCAACCAACAATGAAAACAATAGTTACCAGGTTTTACAACGCCATAATACATCTCTAGCCTAGACCTCTAGATGTCGTGCATTAGGTTCCAAAGTGTTGTTAGATTCATTAAATTTATTTTAAGTTGATCTTGCTTAAAAAAATTTCCTTTCAGGTTCACCGCGTGATGTGTATGCAATTCCTAAAATGAATTCTAAGATGATAAACAAATGTTTAATCTTCTTTTGGCAATGAAAATCCTAGCTACTAAGGAAAGAAAGTCGAGAATCTTTCAACAAAGAGCACAGAGCACACATTAAATGCACCGTCCTAAATCAAACCAAGTAGTCTAAATACAAATGCAAATGCATGTATTTGTTTTCAGCCTTCCTAATGTATGAATGATGATAAGAAAGCTAAGTGTAAATCTGAATTATTTTCAAAGCGACAATACTCAACAAATTTATTTTCAAAATGAAGTGAAGGTAAGGGAGACACTTTGAGATTTCAAAATGAAAATTGATTTTCGACACTTTAAAAACTACTAATCCAAATCATATACAAGAGTAATCGTATAATTGACTACCAAGAACAATGGGATTGTCTTCTATGGCTGAAAACGATAGCTATGAGACTTTCAGATCAAGAAATGACAGTTCGACTATGCTACTTATTTGCAAAAGAGAACTGAAAATGGCGCACAATACATAAAAACACTTACAGTTCTTTGCACAATAGAGGCAGAATAATGTAGGAGAAGGGGGTTTTCACAGAGATATACTCACCACAGACAGTAAAAATCCTGAATAGGACTGAAAATAGTGAGGAAAAAACCAATGTTTGAACGTAAAGTTAACCTTCCTTGACCATCGCACCTATCACACAGTGAATTCAGTATGCAGCGCACCTACTGCACTCGGGAAGTGCGATGCATACAAAATGCCTTGAAGGAAGGGTGCGATGGTACCATTGCGAGACTTTAAATGTGTTTTTACTCACAATTTGCAATTCAGTTCAGGGATTTAGGCCGAGTAAGTGATATTCAATATATGTAAATCACAAGGGTTGATCTAAGGAGGTTACTAGAGCCGCCACTCAGGGCAATTAGAACGTTTGCAGATCTATTGTTTGATTCATAAACAAAACCTGGAGATAGACTAAAGCAGCATTGATCTACTTTTCATTTGTATAACAAATGCAGTTTGAAGGCTAGCTGGCTTGGCTTCAGGCTCCATCTGTAAGTTTATAAAAGAAACAAAGATAGGATAACAAACAATCTAGTCGCTCCCCATCAGAGTCTCCATTTTTTTACCGGGAATAGTGTCCACTTAGAGTTGCTATTCCCACTAAGACTGGTAGCTATCTTAGAAACAAACAAGTAAAGTTTACTTTCGTTTTCCTTTATGAAAATAGATAAGAGTGGAACAAAGGAGACCAACCTTAGTCTTGCACTTGATTTCCTTGTTTGATTCCTCTCCCTCCTGATAGAGCTTTGCCGCTTCCTCTTCGTCTGCCTAGCTTCAAAGAGTACCTATGGAATCAAAGCAACATACTACTATCGAAGATAAAAGATCTATATTCATAAATAACACAGGACTAGATATGT
Organism: Pinus taeda; assembly: GCA_000404065.3. Taxonomy (NCBI): domain Eukaryota; kingdom Viridiplantae; phylum Streptophyta; class Pinopsida; order Pinales; family Pinaceae; genus Pinus; species Pinus taeda. The sequence goes on along the minus strand of APFE031757027.1, from coordinate 68,107 downwards.
GTTAACCATACAAATGCATATATAAACAAGCATACAAGAATATGGAGGAAAACTTGAATAGCTTTATTAAGATCAAGAATAGCAAGAGGATTACAACCATATGTTCTGACCCAACATCATCCTCCAGCAAGAAATCCCTTCTTCACATCAAGTAAAGCTTAGATCACCCAACACTATGAAGTTACACTAGAAAACCAACAACACTTCTCTACAAGATACAAGATTCCAGCCTTTGGATCTCTGTGATGAGGGATCCATTTATAGATGATTGTAGGGGGGTGAGTCATCTTCTAGGGTCTTGATTAGTGTCCTCTCTATGATAGTTCCTGATTCCACATGGAGAATGATGATTCTTACTCATCCCTGGCCGAAAACAGAGAGGCAAGTGTTAGAGGGGAAGCTTCTAGAAGATTCCATGATCTTCCACCTCGCAAATTGTCCCTGCCATTTTTCCATTCCCAACTATTGCACCCTACAGAGGGGCCATTTAGTATGCATTTCACCTTGTACACTGGGAAGGTGATATGCATCGCACCCTCTACACTGGGTATTCAGTATGGTCCAGTTTTGACCATTTCTGAGCAATTTTTAGTGGAGAACTTCTGGGAGATGATGTAATCAGCTGACCTTGTTCCTTTAGGCAGTGAAGCAACACTTTTAGGGACTTAGGAGCCCTCAGTTTATGGACACTTATGATTGGGGTTACAGTGTCCAAAAATGTCTATAACACTAAGACATCTCAAGGGTGCAGAAACCTGGTCCTGCATCCACCCATACTTCTTTGTGTGAGACCTCAGTCCACACTCTATGGGCTATTACCGAAAGGACTAGTAGTACAGACATTTCTTTGGCTACATAACTCTGAACCTAGGTCAGGCCCCAACAAGCCAACAAATAGTTTCGTTGCTAAAAAAAATTTCCACTATGCATGGCTTTCGTTGTCCATAGTGTTGGTGGCTAGGGAATTGCCTGAGGACAGCCAGTTCCCCACAATTTCCAGGGATCTCTCGGAGGGTGCAAAGTATGCTTTGCTTTGGGCTACTAAAGACGCACACCACATCCACGACAGTAAAATATTCAGGGTGTTTATGGAGATGAGCATTAGGATGGGGATTAACTGGAAGCCGCGGTTATCACCCACTGTCTACAACAACCTACAAAGTTTCACAGAGTTTAAAGTAGACTTTCATCACATCTAGCTTAGGGCACACAAGGACCCTGTAAAGAAGTGGAACGAACTGCCATATATGGCCACAGATGATGTGATCTTTGATGTACTTGAGACATGGCCACCGGAATGGCGCATTCCAGACATCTCCACAGTAGAGATGTCTGCTGCGCAAAAAAAGGAGGCAGAAAAACTGCATGTGGCACAGTTGGCGGGAAAGAGAAGAAAATAAGAAGTAGTAGCAAAGGTGCATTAGTGGCAGGATGTTGTGCAGAAAATAGCAGAATAGCAGAACGCTGCAACAGAAGCACAAAAGGCAGCAACAATGGAGCGTGAGGGCTGGAAGTCGCCTTCACTTGAGCAAGAGTAAGAGATGGAAACAAACATAGAGGAGGGTGACGTGGACCCATAGACAGTGTCGACACAATTGAAGCACTAGTGCCTGAGAGAGTAGATGGGGTCGTGCAAGAAGGTAAAAACATCTAAGATTTCTATCAACCTGATCACCCTTACCGAGGGGGATCTACACGATATAGGAGAGACAGTGCGTGACGTCACCATAGATGCCCTCCAAAACTTCATGGAGGAGAATCAGATTATGTTTGGGGGCCTCTAAGCATAGATTTAGGAGTTGCAGGTGTGCACTCATGAGGCTAGTACTCTCTCGACTAGCCTTGCAGTAGGAACAAAGACAGTCGAAGAAATGTTGCGCGCTCATATGACCAACACAATAGTGTTGTTAGAGGGGGCACATGTTACAGCAAATGAGGTCGAAAAGCCTATGGTCGGTGTGTTGAAATCCATAGGGATCAACATGGTTGTGCTCCCTTAAGAGACGCTCTATGTTCAGCAGGATGGGATTACTACAGAACTGCATGCTAGGGAGAGCTGCGCACTGTAGGTATTGAGGGAACAGAGGATCAACATGGAGTAGTTGAGCTTGTAGTGCGACAAGGTCGTGTCTCAAAATAGGTAGATGGTACTGGTAATTGACAAAACCTACTAGATGGTCCCTGAGCTAGCTATCCCAGCATAGGCATGCATCCAATGGTTAGCAGCAGGAGTGCACAAGGTACGTGAAGAAATGGCCAAGGTTCAGCTGGAGTTGAACCTCCAAATAGTAGAGCTACGATTGAAGGCACAACCTTCAACTCCTCCAGAGGTAAGAGAACAACACGCCAGCGCCATTACATCAGGCATGGAGGAGATCAGTAGTGTAGTAAAAGACTACAACAAAATGTTAGAAGAATCGTTTGAGGTCCTCACCACTCTACAGGAGGACCCGAACATACAACGCTTATAAATAGAGGCGTGTGAACTACAAAAACAGTATGACAATGTCAAAGGGACTGCGCAAATGGTGGCCCTTACATAGAGGTTCGCATGGATGCAACATGCCAAAGTGCTTAAGGAGCAAGTAGACGCAACACGACATAGAGAAGTAGTTCTGAAGGTGCATGTCCAGCCTTGGATTGATGAGGCCTTCGTTATCACAGCAACAATTGAAGGCAAGATCGCGTAGACGCAGGGGACATAGGAGTAGCTACAAGGAAGCAGTTCAAGTACTATGGTCTCCGAACAATGCATCCAGGAGATACAACACTATCCACTTAGCACGTTGCTGACCTTGTAGAAGTCCAAGCAGAGTTGGGAGGTCTCTGCGCGAAGATCTATGCACCGACAGAGTTACTCAAGGGTGAGTCATGATGTTTCTGTTGGGGGTCTGTTGGGCACGGGATCCCCCAAGGCAAGTTTTGGGGCTTAGAGCCAAATTTTTGACTAAGTTTAATGTAAATATTCCGCGATGTGTGGGCACGAAGATTATAAATGCGTCAGAGGGTTGTCCACCCTTATTTTTGTAATGTAATGCTGGCAAAGGAAAATAAAATAGGGTGTGAAATTACATTACAAAAATGAGGGTGGAAAACCCTCTGACTCATTTACAATCTTCGCGCTATGCACCCACACATCATGGAGTCTTTATATTAAACTTAGTCAAAACTTGGCCTCTAAGCCCCAAAACTTGCCTTGGGGGATCCCGTGCCCAACAAGCCCCCAGCACAAACATCGTGACTTACCCTCGAGTCACTCTATCAGTGAAGAGATCTTCGTGTGGAGACATCCCAACTCTGCTCGGACCGCTACCAGGTCGACAGCACACTGAGTGGCTACTTGTTGTATCTCCTGGATGTGCTATTTGAAGACCGCGGTATCTCAACTGCTTCCCTATAGCTGCTCCTGCATCCCCTGCATCTATGCGAGCTTGCCTTCAATTTTTGCTATGATTATAAAGGCCTCATTGATCCAAGGCTGGATGAGCACCTTTAGAACCACTTCTCTATGTCACACTGTGCCTACGTACTCCTTAAGCGCTATGGCCTGTTGCATCCATGCGAGCCTCTATGTAAGGGCCACCATCTGCGTGGTCCCTTTGACATTATGATACTTTTGTTGTAGCTCACGCACCTCTGTTTCTAAGCGTTGTATGTTCGGGTCCTCCTGTGGAGTGGTGAGGACCTCAAACAATTCTTCCAACAATTTGGTGCAGTCTTTTACTATACTACTAATCTCCTCCATCCTAGATGTAATGGCGTTCGTGCGTTGTTCTCTTATCTCTGGAGGAGTTGAAGGCTACACCTTCAACCACAACTTTTCTATCTAGAGGTTCAACTCCAACTAAATCTTGGTCGTTTCTTCTCACACCTTGCGCGCCCCTACTGCTAACCTCTGGATGCGTGCCTCTGCTGGTGCTTCTGCTAGGATGGCCAATTTAGGGACCATCTAGCAGGCTTTTTCAATTACCTGTATCATCTGCCTGTTTTGGGACGCGACCTCGTCATGCTACAAGCTCAACTGTTCCATGTTGATCCTCTGTTCACTCAATACCTACAACGAACGACTCTCCCTAGCCTGCAGATCTGCAATAATCCCATCCTACAGAACATAGAGCGTATCCCGAGGGAGTGCAACCGTGTTGATTCCTATGCCTTTCAATGCACCAACCGTAAGGTTGTCAACCTAATTTGTTGTAACCGGTGCCCCCTTTGGCAGCACTATTGTGTTGGTCATACGAGCGCGCAACATTTCCTTGGTTACTGTTGTTCCTACTACAAGGATGGTCAAGAGAGTACCAACCTGAGGAGTGCACACCTGCAACTCCTAAATCTATGCTCGGAGGGCCCCCACCACAATCTAATTCTCCCCCGCAAAGTTTTGGAGGGCCTCTATGGTGACATCGTGCACTGTCTCTCACATGTCATGCAGATCCCCCTCTCTAAGGGTGGTCGGGTCGATAGACATTGTACACGCCTTTACCTTCTTGTGCTACCCCATATACTTTCTCGGGTGTTGACGCTTCAATTCTGTAGACATTGTCTGTGGGTCTGCGTCGCCCTCCTCTGTCCCTATTTCCATTTCTTTCTCCTACTCAGGCGAAGGCAACTTCCGGCCCTCGCGCTCCATTGTTGTTGCCTTTTGTGCTTCTACTATGACCATCTGTTTTTCTGTTGTTGTCTGTGTAGCATCCGATGCGTCTTATGCCTTTGCTGCTACTACTTCTTTTCTTCTCTTTTTTTCCAATTGTGTGATGCGCAGTTTTGCCTCCTCCTTCTTTTTTTGCGCAGCAGACTTCTCTACCGCAGAGATGTCTGGAGCACGCCATTTCGGAGGCCACGTCTCAAGTACGTCAAAGATCACATCATCTGTGGCCATATATGGTATTTCATTCCACTTCTTTGTAGGGTCCTTGCGCGCTTTGAGGTAGATGTGATGAAAGTCTGCTTTAAACTCTATGAAACTTTGTAGGCTGTTGTAGACAATGGGTGATAACTGCAGGTTGTGGTTAATCCCCATCTTGATGTTCATCTCCATAAACACCCAGAATATTTTAATGTCATGGATGCGGTGCACGTCTTTACTAGCTACAGCGAAGCGTACTTTGCGACCTTTGGGAGATCCCTTGCAATTGTGGGGAACTGGTTGTCCTCAGGCGATTCCCCAGCCACCAGCACTATGGATAGGAAAAGCCATGAATAGTGGAAGGTTTTCCTAGCAATGGAACCATTTGTTGGATTTTTGGGGCCTAACCTAGGTTCGCAGTTATTTAGCCAAACAAATCCCTATATTGGTAGCCCTTTCAGCAACAGCCAGTGGAGTTCGAACTAAGGTCTCACCCAAAGCAGTATGGGGAGATGCTGGAACCTGGTTTCTGCACCCTTGAGATGTCTGAGGGGTTAATTTTGTCCAACTATGAATACCTTCGCATAGGTTACTTTGTGCACTTTCCTGACCTGCGAGGCCTTCGCATCATGTTGTATTCTCCTTCGCACAACCCTAACCAGGGGATGTGGAGATTTTACACTGTTAGAGCAACAATCTGCGCTATTTCCCCAAGTTACACTACAAATCTTGCTTATCTTCTTATAATAGTTAGTTATTTTTGCGTAAATAGATACTTTATCTTATATTCACTTATTCATCACATTCATAATTTCAAGCAGCAAATAAATAGTAACCTTACAGTTCATGCCCAATATACTTCAAAGTAGAAAACAAGAATGACATAAATAAATGATTTAAAACTTCTCTTTATTATTGCTTCAATTGGTTACAGAATCAACCTTCCTTGCACACTCAGCTGCAAACTACTAGGCCTCTGTGCACTCAGCTGTGGAGCCTTCTCCTACTCTATGACCCAATGACTCACCCTATACTTAGATCAGACTCAATTCATTGCCATTCATCTATTCCATTCATTCTTTTTTTTCTTTACAACTTAGAGCCTCACTCTATTTATACAATCCCATGGTCTGCAAACCATGGGTAGATCTCTCAAGCTGACATTACATTACAAAAATGAGGGCGGACAACCCTCTCACTCATTTACAATCTTTGCACTCCACGCCCACACATCGTGAAGTCTTTACATTAAACTTAGTCAAAACTTGAGCTCTAAGCCCCAAACCATGCCTTGGGGAATCTTGTGCCCAACACTTCCCTTTGTCATTCCTCTTATCAACTTCCGACTCAAGGTTGGAACATGCATCTGATTGTGAAGCATTCAACTCGGCTACCAACGACTGCTTGGTCCAACAATCACTTGTGTTGTGAATGGGGATCTTATGGAACTCACACCACTTTCTTGTGTCCTTATTTGACTTCGTGGTGGTGTTCTTTTTGGCAGCTGCGATGGGTTGTATTCAGTCACCCCGTCTTGGCTTTGTGCTTTATTCTTCAGATTCACAGTTCCAAAGTCTCACTTCTTGTGTTTAAAATTTTGTTCAATCTTGATAGCGTATCGGTATGCCGTGCCAAGCAAGGAGATATCTAGGAACTCCATCTTGTCCTTGATGTACATTTGTAGGCAACCGCGATTTTTAGTACCAAATGCCATTGTCAATCCTTGATACCCAACTCTGTGATAAGGGTATGAAAAATATTGGTTAGCTCTGGAATGTCTTGGTCCCTTCACTGCCGCAGCGTGGTCCAATTTATGTATTTATCCTCATAGCTTTTAACAGGGTAGTATTGTTCCTTGATGACATCCCAGAATGAATTTCAAGTCGGTGCAACTAAAAATAGTGAGGTTGTACTTTCATCCTTCTACTACTAGTAGGTTTCTAACTAGTCCTTGACATGGGGGGGCGGCTTTGAGAACTACAAAAGTGATATTTTCGCGGCTGGAAAATTCATGAACATAGAAATATCCTTCTATCATATTTAACCATTTATCTATGACATTTTCATCTATGTGACCCTCAAATACGGGAATGTCAAAATTAACTTGTACCTTAAAGGGTGTGGTGCTTCTTGAGTAGCCACTGGAGGCCGATGCATCGCCCTTGGGTAGCCGCTAAAGGATTTGGGAAAAGTTGTCCATCATCACATTCCTTTGTTGCTCAAGGGCTTCTTCAAGCAAGATTTTGATAGGATCTCCTGCCCCTTGGTATTTCTTTTCATCGACCATGGGAGGCTACCCAGATTTATGAGGCTGATCTTGCAAAGGTGCAATCAGATCAAGCCCTAACTCCTTATATTGTGACCTCGTTGGGGACATGCAAAGAAAAAGAAAGAAAGAGAAAACTGCTCTAATGCCACTGATCCATATTTAAATAGGAATACAACAAATTACAAATATAATCATAAATACATAGATGCAACAGAAAAACACTTCATTTCATTAATAGAAACATACTGCATTATGCTTACAAACATAATGGAAATAAGATAGCTCGGACGATGGTAGCTTATCTATGAGAAGAGATGTGGTGGCTACATGGCTCTAAATTGAGTTACATTTAGCCTCAAAGGCCTATTTATTATCGTTAAACAATGGAAAACCCTAAACATCCAAAAACTTAACCCTAGATGATGAAGTGCCAAAAATGTGGGCTTCGTTTCAGTAAATTGGTACATCAACTTCCTAGGGTCGTAACTTTGACATACCATCTCCGTTTGGCTATCATAATACCTCATTTTGAAGATCTCAAAGAGAATGCCAAACAAAAGCTAGCAAGCCTATTTCATATGTTTCTAGTCTCTCCATTTTCCCTAAAATCACCATTTAGAGCCTTAAAACGACTCCGGAAGTTCAGAACCCAAAAAGCTGCCAAAAATAGTAAATTGTTCTACAATTAAGGAAACCAAAAAAATGGAAAGAGAAAGCGTTAGGAGTCCAAGTGGAAGAGATCGATGGCCACCAATATCCACCTAGATCATTCCTGCCCTGTTAGGAAGAAATGGTCTCCATTGCATTGAGTGCCTCCATGAGATGGGGAAACTTTTATAGAACATGGGCCCTGGTGAGATGTTCTACAATCTCTGATGTGTCCAGTAATGGTGGGAAGCATGGTCGAGGGCGGTTCACATTGAACACTTAGTGCAAGCCAAGGAATGGAGGAATGTTGTTCTCTAGAGCATTGTTTCCCACGATCCTGGTAATGGTGCAAGGAGCATATTGGAGTGGTTTGGGTTTTCGATGGGCTCTTGTAAGGCATTATTTTTGCAAATGTAACCAAAATTTTTCGCCCACCTAAAACTTGTGTGGCACCCGACGTTGATCATGTCGCTGCTTGTACTTCGCATTTTCCACAATGGGTCGATGATATATGGGCCCTTTAGGTAGAAATGCTACGGGAGTCAGATCGAACAAATGCTTGACCTAATAGTGCAGCGGTACCCTTGTGGTTGAGGAGAAGATGTCCTTGTATTCTTTCATGACCATATACACCTGCTTCTGCTGCATGGAGGAACCCTTCCCTGGGGCCATGGATGTGGCTATGATCTTCCCCTTACTTTGAGAGCGAACCAGAAAGAAAATAAATTTCCTAGTCTGGGATATGATGTTACTGCATTTCTTGGAAGATATCAAAGAGGTTGTGGTATGTGGGGTTACCTCCTGGTATCCTATATAACATGTCACCCAAATAAATAATCATAGAGAAAGGTATAGACTCATATACAACATGTTGCTTCCACAAGTATGATTATCCTAATAATACATCACAAATGTCGAGAGGAGCAACAACACAAAATACCTCATCTATGAAGAGATTCATGATGTAGGGAAGGTAAAGCTATTCACTGACATGGAGATCTCGTCCTTGGTGGAGCCACCCGATGTTGTACTTTTGCGAGTGTGCTATGGTTAGTAGGCCCAATTGCTTCAAGACCTCTATTGAAAGGAGGTTCATTTGGTTGCCACTGTCGACAAGGAATTGCAGTGGCGAACCCTTCACCCACATTTGTGAGTGGAAAAGGGACCCCTGCGCCTTCCTCTGGATCGTTAGGCTCATTCTTCTAGATCTTGATGGTGGCAACAGTGGAGCTGAGATCTGCATCAATAATATTCTTCTCTTTGTCATTCCTCTTATCAGGTTCCGACTCAAGGTTTGAAAATCCATCTGATTTTGAAACCTTCAACTCAGCCACCAACAAGTGCTTGGTCCTATTGAGTAATAAAAGGTTCCTTTTTAACTCCTAATTATCTTCACATTAATTATCAATCTGGGTAGGTCTTTCTATTTCAAGAGTGTACATAGTATGTGGCGGCTATTCAAATCAGAGAGTAATGTTTCTAAATTGCAGTATAGATCTTTTACATACAAGAGAAAACAGATGCAATAAGTAAATTCTAATTGCAATTAAAAGAAAAATTAATCCTTGAATGAAATCAAATGCTACAATAATTCAAGTTGCAACAATATGCAATCCATGTAACAACAGTATCAATTAAGAGTACAACGATGATAACTCTTCTCTTAGGAACTGATTGAATTTAAATCAAATGCCCTACTCTATAAAACAACGATGGAATCAATCTAAGAGACTAACAACAGTAGTTAATTCTCATTATAGTTGATTACATCGAGAAGATATTCATCTAGGAAACTCAATCCAAAGCAAAAGGAAGCTAATTAAACAATAATGTTGTAAAATATATAAAACAGAGCTATTATGTCAACGCAAAGAAATAATGAACAGTAATGATATAAAATAGCAGAAAGAAATAATGATATCAAACTGTCAAGCTTGCAATAATTAGAAATATATGACACAGATGAAGCAATGAATTCCACTGGAAGCCGGGCCCTTAGCTGCCAACATACACTGCAGGTTACTTCAGATAAATGGAAAGGAACAACACCTCCTCTTATATATTAATCATGAAAGAATATTACAACAAATTTGCGTTCTTTGCTACAGTGAAAGTCTGTAATTGAGAATTACAATAATAATAACAATCATCATGCTTCTTCTGCTTACAATCATTTCCTTTTATAATGGGAAAGGGGTAAAAAGGTAAATAGTAAAAGGGATCCCTCGGGATCTCTAGATCCTAAGGGATTCGCACAATTTTCTAAGTTCAGATATCTTTTCCTCCTTGCGCTGATCCTGTTGATTTGCTTTTGGACATATCTGCAACCGCCACTTCCTTCCTTAGCTTGCCTCTTTTTCGTTGTCCCTTAGTTAGGGAACAACAGTTGTCCCTTTCCATACTTTCCTGCATAAGGAAGGATAATAATTAGCAAAAGCATAATTGTAAGTAATTTCTATATTTATTACCGTAATTCCTTAATGGATTAGTGCATTGTGATATAGAAAGGATGAGAATAATGAAATAGGATAATAAGTTAATAGTAAATGCATACCTTTTCCATGACCCAACAGGTTCGACACTCACTTGTGTTGTGAGTGGGGCTCTTACGGAAATCATACCACTTTCTTGTGTCCTTCTTTGACTTCAAGGTGGTGTTCTCTTCTTGTAGCTTTGACATGTTATCTTCGGTCACCCCACCTCTTTATTCTTAAAATTCGTAGATCCCAAGTCTCGCTTCTTTTCTTTAAATTTCCACTCAATCTTGAAAGGGTATCAGTACGTCGTGCCAAGCAAGGAGATGTCCAAGAACTCCATCTTGTCTTGGATGTACCTATGTATGCAGCTGCGATATTTGAGTACCAAATTCCACTATGAATCCTTGATACCCAACATTGTGTGAATGGTATGAAAAATATTGGTAAACTCCAACATGTCTTGGTCCCTTCCCTGCCTCAATGTGGTCCACATTATGTATTTATCCTCATAACTTCTTATAGGGTAGTACTGCTCCTTGATGGCATCCTAGAATGAATTCCAAGTGGGTGCGGATGAAAATAGTGAGGCTGTACTTCCATCCTTCTACCCGCAGTAGGCTTCCCGCCAGTCCATGATGTGGGGGCCAACTTTGAGAAGTGAAAAAATGATACTTTCCCCGCTGGAAAAATAATGAATAAGAAAATGTCCTTCTAGTATATTTAACCATTTATCTATGGCACCTACATCTATCTAACCCTCAAATATGGTAATGTCAAAATTAACTTGTACCTTAAAGGGTAAGGCACTTGTAGAGTCGCTGCTGGAAGTCGATGTGTCACCCCTCGCTAGCCGCTGAAGGATCTAGGTAAATTTTCCCATCATCACATTCCTTTGTCACTCAAGGGATTCTTTGAGCAAGATTTTGGTAGCATCTCCTGTCCCATCATCTTTCTTTTCATCCCCCATGGGAGGCCGCTAGAACTTATGAGGCTGATCTTGGAAAGGTTCAACCAGACCGAGCCCTAACTCCTTACATCCCGACCTTGTTAGCAGACCGCTCTGATACCATTGATCCAGATATAAATAGGAACGTAAGAACTTATATATATAATCATAAATATAGAGATGCAGCAGAAAAACACTTCATTTAATTAATAGAAAAATACTAAACTATTGTTATCGGGAAATCTAGTGTCCACTCAGAGCTGCTAGTCCCACTAAGATGGGTAGCTATCTTAGAAACAAACAAACCAAAACTACATTCGCTTTCCTTTATGAGAAGTAGATAAGAGGGGAACAAAGGACACCAACCTGAGTCTTGTGCTTGGTTCCTTGCTTGGTTCCTCTCCCTTCTGACAAATCTTTGCTGCTTTCCCAGCTCCAAAGAGTATTTGTGGAATCAAAGCAGCATAATACTACCAAATAATAGAGATCTACCGTCATAAACAATATAGGACCAAATATATATTGACCACACAAATGCATATATCATCAAACATACAAGAATGTGGAGGAAAACCTGCATAGCTTTATTAATATTAAGAATAACAAAGAGGATTACAAGCCATTTTTCTAACCCAACGTCATCCTCTCAGCATGGAAGCCCTTATTCACCTCATGAAAAGCTTAGATCACCCAACACTATGATATTGCACCAAGAAACCAACAACACTTCCTTACAAGGTACAAGATTCTAGCCTCTGGATCTCTGTGATGAGGGATCCATATATAGATGATTGCAGGGGGGTGAGACAGCTTCTGGGATTTTGATTAGTGTCCCCTCTCTGATAGTTCTTGATTCCGTTTGGAGATTGATGATCTATTACTCATCCCTGGGCGAACTCAGAGAGGCAAGTGTCGTAGGAGAAGTTTCTGGAAGATTCCATGATCATCCACCTTGCAAACTGTCTCTGCCATTTGTCTACTCTCGCCCATTTCACCCTAAAGAAGGGCTTTCCAGTATGCATCAAACTTTTTACACTGAGCAGGTGAGATGCATCGCACCCTCTGCACTCGGCAGTCTGTATGGTCCAGTTTTGACCAGTTCTGAGAAGTTTTCTGTGGAGAACTTCTCGGAGCTGATGTAATCAGCTGACCTTCTTCTTTTAGGGTGTGAAGCAACACTTTTAGGGACTTAGAATCCCTTGGTTTATGCACATGTATGATTGGGGTTGCAGTGCCCAAAAATGTCTATAAAAGTTTCCCCCTAAAGCATGAGGCCGTTAATATTTTGATGTCAGGTGAAATGATTTATCATGAGGATCCAAAGTTTTTTCGAGCTGGAAGGCGACCTGTAATAAGATACAATACAATACATTATCTTCATAATATTTTTCATGATCTAGCTAAGGCGGGCATTCCCATGCTCAACTTTATAAATTCATTTTCATGGACATAGGACAGACAACCGTCTGTGTAGCAGACTGATGATTCAGACAGAGTCATCATCCTTTGATTCAGATGATCATCTGTTCGGCAATGATGTACATTTGATGTTTTTATATTTGTGAAGATATCGTAGCCCGGATGGATGAAACTAGATCCGAGGTCTTCAAACTCGTTCAATATTCACTTGGAGTACAAGTTGATCCATGTGAAAGATGTTCTGGAGTCGAACCTGGAAAGACATTGCCTGATTACCGACCAATAATGTAAGTTGTTAATAGGTGCAAGAGGAATCACCGATAATGATGATGACCCTCAAGGTACGATAGTACAATTCACGTGGTGTGAAAATGGGACTTGGCATCGAACACCACATAAAATATTTTGGTCAAAGGCCATTGATGTAAACCTGTCACCAGAAGTGAGAAACTTTCCATTGAGGCATGCAAGCTTCAAAGTACTGAAAGGGTTGTTCCTAGGTCGATTTCTTGGATAATGAGCTTATGTCGACAAGAAGCGACCCATCATAGGAGGGCCTTAATGAAACCCACATCTACGACACGGAATGGAGCAAATGATTTTGGAGGTGAAAACGATCTGATGATATAGGGTTCAGGGTGGTGGTCATGAAAGAATGGAGCATGAATGTATTGCAGTGGATGAGACACAGGTGAATTCTCTGAGCGACTTCTCTTGAACATACCGGTGACACTAAAATGGATTGGTAGCGTTAACCCCAAAGATGGATGGTACAATGGACCAATGGTGATATGACCGATGAACGGAATAACCCAACCCGACTCAGACTTGGAGTGAAAGTGTCATGCTCAAGAGTGACTTGCTACCAATAAAGTTTCTTCAAGTTTTCTTCCCAATTTTCCCTAGTCATTGCTGACTAGTACGTCTTTATTTTTATCAAGATTGAAGAGGATAACATATTCTTGTTCTATAATTCTCCCTTCGGGCGAACCCGTCGCTATGTATTAACAAGCCTAGTGACAGTGAAACTCGTTCTCGTCCATTTGGACAAGTTTGTCGCTATTGATTTTAACGAGTTTAACGACAATGATAACTCGGTCCTTTTTCAATTTTAGAGAGTCTGTAAAGGGATGGAAAGGAAACTCCAATAATCCTTTTTCATCATATAGTCCCTTAAGTTTGAAAAAGTATAAAATAATACGAAAGGGATGAATTTTTGATAGTTTTAATGAGCTGAACAAGACAAGCGCTCGATATTTTTGTGTAATAATCCCTCAGGTCCAAAAAGATTAAAATCTAGAGGAGGGATAGCACTTCTGGTAGCTTTAACGAGTTGGAGAGGTTAATCACTCAACAATATTTTCATATTTTACGAGTCAGATGAAAAGAGCTTAAAGGAGACTCGTTTTCTGAGGAAAGAGTGATAATTTCGGGTAGTAGCTGATTCTAGGTAAGGATTGGAATTTTCCAATCACAGTAGTGTCACAAGGATGGCTAACAAAATCACTCATCGCAGATGTTCCTCAAAAATGGTAGAGAATCAAATGGAGGCATATGATCGACTAAAATAGAGTGGGGGTGATGATGAGAACACGACCAAGGCTCAAAAGCTGATGATAATACATTCACAATGGTTATTTACCGGAGATTGGTTCATTTTTAATGAGCTTAAACTCTGGGGAAAACATTTTCTCATTGCTTAGGTTTAAATTTTTAACGAGCTTGAACTTCACATAAACACTACTCATGATAGTCATATAATAAGGACATCTCATCGATAGATTCCATTTTTGTGGAGCTTGCACCTTTCGAAGCTTTGCTCCATGTCCTTTCGCATGCAAGCTAGGAATGACCAACTACTATCCAAGGGGTTAGATAACTACCAAGGTTAGGTAGGAAAATTTTTCCTTTACTTTGCTAGTGCCATTTGACCCCTCCGAAGATGAATGGTCGATTTGACCACTCACCCAAATTAATTAGTTAAAGCTAGTAGAACTATAGAGGTCGCTCTTTACTCGTGCACAAAAGGTTTGCATGCCCCCAAGCATAGTGAAGTAGAGTTTCTAGGTTACCCTTCAATTTGCAGACAAAACATTTCTTCTATCAGGAAAGGCCTACCTTCTAACGAAGGTATCTTATTCCGGTCTAATTCCCTCTTCCTATACGGACGGGTATCAGACTAGTCATATATCCTTCACAGAAACCTACTCTATGCTTAGAGTTTTCCTATCGGAACAGGCCAGGGTGCATGCCCCCTAGGTTTTAGTCATGCCCTCCTGAATTACCCACGTTCTTCAGGTGGACAGACTGGAGATTGATGAGACATTCCTTGCATGAAAAGACCATTTAGGGATGGAATTTTACTATTAGCTATGAGTAAGCCGGGGAACAAAAGCTGGTCTACGAGCTGGACCACTCGGCCTTTGTGCGGAAAACACATTACTCGGAAGAGTGAGGAGACAGTGGCTCCCATGCAATAAATATAGTCACGCCCAAGGAGTAGATTATAATTTAGAGGCCCTTGGACTACCATTACGTTCATATAAATGATTGTCCTTCTCAACATTATAGGCGCATTGGGAAGGATCCCTAACGGTCAACTGGTTCCTTTGTCAAAGCCTATCAGATTTCTCATCTCAGGCATAAGCAATGGAGAACCAAGCACTTTCCAAGCAGTCGAGGAAAGGATACTCACAGAAGCCCCTTCATCTATGATGGTACCGACCATGACCATTCTGTAAGCTTATACAATTATTCGGAATGGTACACTAGCCGGTAAACGGGGTTTGCCTAGTAGATTCCAATCGAAGGAAATGACTAGGTTGCTTGGAGGTGGGACCGAATAGACGGGCGGATACAACTCTGACGAACTCCCTTCCTGTGGTAAAGGAACAGGTAGATTGCCCCCATGTTGATTGGAGACCGTGTTTACGGAAAGAATTTGAACAGTGTCATTATCATTCTCTTCAATGACTGTATCATCTGAAGATGGATCCTCTAAAGGCAAGACCGGGTCAATTGCCACCTCGACCTTTTGAATTTCATCTAGTGTGGATTCAGAGGGTTTATCTTCAACGATAGATGCTTCGACCAACCACAATGGCGTGTCAGTCAGATTCTCAACTAGTTATGGACTCGGCAAGTGTTTCTTGTATCCAGGAGGAAGCCATAGTGGTGAAGCAGGACGGTTATCTAAAACTCTTTTAGCTTCATCTAGGAAGGGACAACGATGGAAGATGTGATCGCCTTCACACAGTTTACAAGGAAATTTACATTTCCTTTTCTATCCAGATACTTCACTTTCACTAGTATATATATATAATTCCTAAAATGCAATCTAAGATGATAAACAATCATTTAATCTTCTTTTTGCAATGAAAACCCTAGCTACTGAGGAAAGAGAAATGAGGTTCTTTCAACATAGAGCATAGAGCACACACTAGATGCACTGTCCTAAATCAAACCAACAATTAGTCTAAATGCAAATGCACATGTATGTATTTTTTTTCAGCCTTATTAATGTGTGAATGACAATAAGAATGCTAAGTGAAAATCTGAATTATCTTTTCAAAGCGACAATACTAACAATTTTTCTTCAAAATACGACAGGAAGATAATGACGACACTTTGCGATTTTGAATTGAAAACCTTTTTCGACACTGAAAAAGTACTAAGTCAAATCAAGTACAAGAGTAACACTATAATCGACCACCAAGAACAATAGGATTCTCTTCTATGACTAAAAATGACACTTGTGACACTTCCAAATCAAGAAACGATAGTTCAATTATGCTACTTCTTTGCAAAAGAGAACTGTAAATGGCACACAATACATAAAAACATTCACAGTTATTTGCACGATGGAGGCAGAATGATGGAAAGGAAGGGGGTTTCCACATAGATGTACAGATCACAAATAACAAAACTTTTGAATAAACTTGAAGAGAGTGAACAAAAAACCAAAATCTGGAAGCAGAAGAGGTCTTGTCTGATCAACGCACCTGTAACACAGGGAAAGTGCGATGCAACGCACCTACAACACATAGGAGGTGCGATGCATCTAGATTCCCAAGAAGAGAAGGTGCGATGGTCTAGGGATGAGACTTCAACTTGGTTCTTGGTCACAATTTGCAGCTCAGTTCAGGGATTTAGGCCGAGCAAGTGATGTTCAGTAAATATAAATCATAGGGGTTAATCTAATGAGGCTACTAGAGCCACCACCAAGGCAATTAGAATGTTTGGAAATCGATTGTTCAGTTTATAAACAAAACCCAGAGATAGACTGAAGCAACATTGATCTACTTTGCACTTGTACAAATGCAGTTCAAAGGCTACTTGGCTTGACTTCAGGCTCGGTCAGTGAGTTTATAAAACAAACAAACCAAAACTACTTTCTCCTTCCTTTATGAGAAGTAGATAAGAGGGGAACAAAGGACACGAACCTCAGTCTTGCGCTTTGTTCCTTGTTTGGTTCCTCTCCCTTCTGACAGATCTTTGCCGCTTTACCCAGTTTCAAAGAGTAGCTGTGGAATCAAAGCAACATAATACTACTGAAGAATAGAGATCTACAGTCATAAACAATATAGGACCAGATATATATTGACCACAAAAATGCATATATCATCAAACATACAAGAATGTGGAGGAAAACTTGAATAGCTTTATTAATATCCATAATAGCAAAGAGGATTAAAACCCATTATTCTGAACCAATGTCATCCTCTCAGCATGAAAGCCCTTCTTCACCTCATGAAAAGCTTAGATCACCCAACACTATGATATTGCACCAAGAAACCAACAACACTTCCTTACAAGATCCAAGATTCCAGCCTCTGGATCTCTGATGAGGGATCCATATATAAATGATTCCAAGGGGGTGAGTCAGCTTATTGGATTTTGATTAGTGTCCCCTCTTTGATAGTTATTGATTCCACTTGGAGATTGATGATCTCTTACTCATCCCTAAGCGAATTCAAAGAGGCAAGTGTCGTAGGAGAAGTTTCTAGAAGATTCCATGATCATCCACATTGCAAACTGTCTCTGCCATTTGTCTACTCTCGCCCATCACAGCCTACAGAAGGTATTTCCAGTATGCATCACACTTTTTACACTGAGCAGGTGAGATGCATCGCACCCTCTTCACTGGGCAATCTGTATGGTCCAGTTTTGACCAGTTCTGAGCAGTTTTCTATGGAGAACTTCTGGGAGATGATGTAATCAGCTGACCTTGTTCCTTTAGGGTGTGAAGCAACACTTTTAGGGACATAGAAGCCCATGGTTTATGGACATGTATGATTGGGGTTGTAGTGCCCAAAAATGTCTATAACAACTATGCTTACAAAAAGAATAGAAATAAGATAACTCAGACGATGGTAGCTTATCTATGAAAAGACATATGAGACTCCATGCCTCTGGAATAAGTTACATTGAGGCTCAAAGGCAATGAAGCACCAGAACTGTGGGCATTGTTTGGGTAAATTGATACATAAATTTCACAGTGTCGTAGCTTTGACATACCATCTCTGTTTGGCTATCATAATACCTCATTTTGAAGATCTCGAAAAGAAGGATGAAAACAAATGAACAAGCCTACTTGGGACGTTTTTAGTCTCTTTGTTTTCCCTAAGGACATCATTTAGGGCCTCAAAATGGCTCTGGAAGTTCAGGACCCGGAAAGCTACCAAAAATAGTAAATTGTGCTACAATTAAGGAAATCAAAAAAACTGAAAGACACACTGTCGAGGGTCCAAGTGGAAGAGGTCGGTGGTCACCAATATCCACCTAGATCATTCCTCCCCCCTTAGGAAGCAATGGTCCCCATTGCATTGAGTTCCTCCATGAGATTGGGAAACTTCTATAGAACTTGGGCCCTAGTGAGATGTTCTACAATCTCTTATGTGTATAGTAATGGTGGGAAGCATGATCGAACATGGTCCACATTGAACACTCAGTGCAAGCCTAGGAATGGAGGAATGTTGTGCTCTAGAGCATTGTTCCCCACCACCTTGGTAATGGTGTAAGGACCATATCCGATTGGTTTGAGTTTCCAATGGGCTCTTGTAACGCGTTATTTTTACAGATCTAACCAGACTTTGTTGCCCACCTGAAACTTTTGTGGCACTCTATGTTGATCATGTCGCTGCTTGTACTTGGAATTTTCCAGAATGGAGTGGCGATATATCGGCCTATTGGGTAGACCCGCTCCAGAAGTCAAATCGAACAAATGCATGACCTAAGAATGTAACGATACCCCTATGGTTGAGGAGAAGATGTCCTTGTATTCTTTCATGACCATATCCACCTGCTTCTGCTGCATGGAGGAACCCCTCCCAGGGGTCATGGATATGGCTATGATCTTCTTCTTACTTTGAGAGCGAACTAGAAAGAAAATAAATTTCCTAGTTTGGGATATGATGTTACCGCATTTGTTGGCAAAGGTCAAATAGGTAGCAGTAGGTGGGGCTACCTCTAGTATATTGTATAACGAATCACCCAAAGAAATAATCATAGAGCAAGTTCTAGACTCATATACAACATGTTGATTCCACAATATGGTTGTCCTAATAATGCATCACAAACATTGAGAGGAGAGACATCACACAATACTTCATCTATGAAGAGATTGATGTTGTAGGGAAGGTGAAACCACTAGCTGACTCAGAGATGTCATCCTTGGTGAATTCACCTAATGTTGTACGGTTCCAGGTTTGGTATGGTGACTAGGCCCAACCTTGTCATGGCCTCTACTAAAATGAGATTCATTTGGCTACCACTGTCAACAATGAATTGTAGCGGTGAACCCTTCACCCATATTTGTGAGTGGAAAAAGCACTCCCCATCCTCTCGATTGTCAGGATCATTCTTCTAGATCTCGGCGGTGACAATAGTGGCACTAGGCTCCACACCAATAATCTACTTCCCTTTTTCATTCCTCTTATTGGGTTCCGACTCAGGGTTGGAACATGCATTTGATTCTACCAACGACTGCTTCGTTTGACACTCACTTTCGTTGTGAGTGGGGTTCGTATAGAACTTACACCACTTTCCCTTGTCCTTCTTTGACTTCATGGTGGTGTTATTTTCTTACAGCTTCGACGAGTTGTCTTCGTTCACCCCACCTTGGATTTTTCCTTTGTTATTTGGATTCGTAGATCCAAAGTCTCACTTCTTGTGTTTAAACTTCATCTCGATCTTGATAGCGTATCGGTACGTCATGCCAAGTGAGGATATGTCCAAGAACTCCATGTCATCCTAGATGTACCTATGTAGGCAGCCACAATATTTGAGTACCAAATTCCCCTCTCAATCCATGATACCCAACTTTGTGCGAAGGGTATGAAAAATATTGGTAAACTCTGGCACGTCTTGGTTCCTTCCCTACCACAGTGTGGTCCACTTTATGTATTTATCCTCATAGCTTCCGATAGGGTAGTACTACTCCTTGATGACATCCCAAAATAAATTCCAAGTGGGTGAGGCTAAAAATAGTGAGGTCATACTTTCATCCTTCTGCTCACAGCAGGTTTCCCACTAGTCCTTGACGTGGGGGGTGGCTTTGAGAAGTGCATAAGTGATCTTTTTTTGACTGGAAAAATCATGAAGAAAAAATATCCTCCTAGCATATTTAACCATTTATCTATGGCATCCACATCTATCTAAAAAATAGGAGAATGTCAAAATTATCTTGTACCTTAAAGGATGTGGTTCTTCTAGGAGGCCATGGATGTGGCTACGATCTTTCCCATAGTTTGAGAGCGGACCAGAAACAAAATACATTTCCTTGTCTATGATTTCATGTTACTGCATTGATTTAAAATTGATCATCAACTAAAACTGAAGTAGAATTTCATTAATTGCCAACAGTGAAATGATTTTTAACCTTAAGTGCTAAATGTGGAAGACTGAAGGAAAGTAGTTGATTTAAGACTGAACCATTAACTTAAGAAACATAATTAAACTTTAATTGGTAGTAAAAATGGAGATAGAAGACAACAAATATTTATTATAGAGTTCGTCCCTGATGGACTACGTCTCGATTCCTAATTTCGCTTCCCTACGACCAAGATACTCTCAAGTCAATAATTGCCTCTTTTGCTTAGCATCTGCTTACAAGACTTCAAAATCACTCTAATGCTTTTACATGAGAAAAATGATGAATTTATAACACTCCAGGCTCATTCGAGGCTCCCATGGCTAAGATAGGCATGAATGGGTTTGATTTGGATGGGTATATACTCGATCTTATGCTTAGTTGACACCTTAGTGTTAAGTTGCATGGTGGTGGAATTACATTTATTCCAAAAAACAAACATAAACCCGAAATAGACTTTAATATAACCCTGAACCTATTAACTATCAACCGATGGAGCGAATTGGGTGGTCCGTTAGCATGTGACCAGGCGATCTAACCCTTGGCGGCCACCTGTATTGTTTACCCCTGCAGTTTCGACGGTCAATCTATTGCGGTTACACCTGGTGGTTTTCCACCATTCACATAACACAACCTCTGACAATTATAACCAGGTGGTTGCACTGTGGTCTATGAACATTGTGGTTTGATAATTGTTCTCATGCCACAGTTAGACATACGGTTAATACTCCACTGCAACTCTAACCCCAACATTAACGCAACTACTCACATGCACTCAACTCCTCGGATTCCGACGTGACTTAGCGACTGCAGTTAGGGGTTGTGTGTTATTTTTTGCATTGCATTTGATTTGTAATAAAGTGTGAAAGTTGGTTTTTCGCAATGGTTTATGTTTTTTAATGCATAGGTTTATGTAATAGGTTTAGCATTAGGCTTTTCACCATAGGTTGTTTGCATAGGACTTTAGCATAGGTTTTTTTTACAATGTGTTAGGTCCCCATGTAGGGTTGCCACCATTTTTAAGTAACAAAGAAAACCATATATGACAAATTGTCACCGCGTGACATCGATTTGGACCACCTTGCCACCATGAAGAACTGACGAAGTAACCAACACCAGAAGAACTGAAGAACACTGGCGAAGCTGACGACACTGAAGATGACATAAACTCTCCGGATACACTAGACTAACAAGATCCTCCTCAATGAATCCTCTCCACTTGAAATATTTTGGACCGCAAAGGTTTGATTTAAGAAGATATTAGGTGAGGGTAGAGCTCCCTCACTCTCCTAATATTTATCCACTTTTCCTTGCTGATGTAAGACCACATTCGACTACCACATTGAAAGTGATGACCCTGATGATGCTTACCATGGCACATTTTGAACCTATGAACTATTCCATCAATATGCAGTATGCACAACTTGCCAAGATGGTTAAACAACCTGTCATAAACATGATAATTTTTTTCTTCCATCTATGCATCATTAGTTAGTGATTCATGAATATCTTTGAAAATAGTCTTTGCAAGATATTGTTCAGTACAATTGATATGTACTAACAAACTATTTTGCAAGCTAACTGAAGCATTCAAAGAAATCCTTGACATCATATCAGCTACTTTGCTTGATGTACTTTCCTGATTGTTGATTACTAAGTGGACTTGCTGCAATATACCCATCAAACTATAATGTGAAGATTGATGCAACTTAGTTTGAATTTGAAGGTATTGAAGTGGTTGTTGACTTGTTTGAATCATTATTTCTTCACCCACTAATCGATGTCTCCATTGTTTAACACTTTTCATTAAAGCATAAATTTCCCCCTCATGTGTTGGATACCTTGACATTGCTTTAGAAAATTCTTCTATATGAAAACAAATAGGCTTCGCTTTTTGAAACAAAATTGTACTTATTGCATACTTACCAACATCACATTCTATTTGCTAAAGGTATAGTGGAACTGTTGCCGTTTTTGAATTTGAAGTTTCACATGTTTTTAGTTGTTTACCTCTCCACTGAGATGAGGCTTTAAAACCGTTTAAAACATGAAATGGTGATGCATTACAAGAGAAATGAAAAACTAACCTTCCCTAATACTGATCTGCACCCCTGAAACTGATAACTTCCCAACTTGGACTAAAATGATACATTTTTACATTAGGAAGAGGATCATTGGACATCAACTGTACCTTATGTTGTATTTCCCGTTTATGAGAAAGATGTTTGGGTTTTTTTAATATACCTAGAAAAGATTCTACCATTTCAAGAAAACTATTTTTAAACTGAGACTCACAACTTGAACAAGCATCATGTTGATTCTTATGTTGTTGTTTTGCAAACATCAGTAAAAATATCTTACTTGAACTTATTAATCACTTCACTTGATTAGCAATAACTAAATCCAAATCCAATTTCTTAACTAAATATTCAGATATCAAATTTTCTTGTGATCCACTGTCAAGCATTGTATCTATCTTTGTTTTCTTAGAAATTATCCTTATATGAAATAGTTCAACTCTTTTATCCTCATTTATATGATTTATATTTGAAGAAGATGTAGAAGTACTAGAACTTGAACTAGTATCGGAAGTTTTACCTATCGAAACTATGGTAATTATCCTCCTTTCATCACCTGAATCGGATCCTAGATCTTGTTGGATTGCTGCATTTTCTTTCATTTCATCCTTCCCTCAAGGAAATTCTTTGTCTTAAGTTAGGGATGAAGTTTCTAACATCTTGATTCATCAGTCTAACTCTCTGGAAATGATACTTACAACTTGAACAAACATCATTTTGATTCTTATGTTGTTCTTTTTCAAACATGAGTAAAAATTTCTTACTTGAACTTATTAATCACTTCATCTGATTAGCAATAACTGAATCCAAGTGAGTTTTAATTTTATGTTCCCTGACAATAAATTCAACCCCATCTTTCTTAAGGTGATATTTATGTTATTTCCTGTAAAACATTGCATCATGATCATAGAGATAAGGACTTCCTATCGCTACTCCACATATGTCTACTGGTACCACATCTAATTCCACTTCATCAATGTAATTAGCTATAATGGAAAACTTTAACTGACACTTCTTCATGACATTTATTTGAGTTCATTTATTCAACCACCCTAATGGGTATGGTCTTGGATGATTCCATGCCTCCAAACCCAATTTCTTAACTAAATATTCAGATATCAAATTTTCCTGTGATCCACTGTCAAACATTGTATCTATCTTTGTTTTCTTAGAAATTATCCTTATATGAAATAGTTCAACTCTTTTATCCTCATTTATATGATTTATGTTTGAAGAAGATGTAGAAGTACTAGAACTTGAACTAGTATCAGAAGTTTTACCTATCAAAACTATGGCAATTACCCTCCTTTCATCACTTGAATCAGAGCCTAGATCTTGTTGGATTGCTGCATTTTCTTTCATTTCATCCTTCTCCTCAAGGAAATTCTTTGTCTTAAGTTCGGGATGAAGTTTCCAACATCTTGATTCATCATGACCGACTCTCTGACAATGAGAAGAATTAGGTCTTTCCTTCTGAGCTGTCACTGATTTCTTTGCCTTCGAATTTATCTTCCTCTTTCTATCATTAGAATACTTGATTTCCAACTATTTGGATGATTTCAGTGAAAACTTGAATGGTCCACCACCTGATTCAATATGTATGGCTTGAACATGCACTTCAGTACACTCATCAAGATTAAACATCGATAATATATGTTTCAAATATGAATGTAAACTGTCGATGTACTTTAATAAAGTTTCACGTGTATCCAATGAAACTCCAAGCACCAATGCTTTCTTTCTGAACTCCTGAGTAAACTCCTGAACACTCTTCCCTTTACCTTGCATCAAATGTTTCCAATCAATAATAGCTTGTTGCATGTATCCTAAAGGATAGAATTGTTTCCTCAGAGCTTTTAGAAACTTAGACCATGAAGAGATGACCTTACCTTTCCACTTTACATCTATTTGAGTTTTACTTTCCCACCAGATTAAAGTTGTTCCCCCAATTCTAAGTGTAGCTAACTATTTTTTTATTTTATCATCAGAAATGTTTTCAATATGACAATACACTTCTAACTGCTTAATCCAGTTATCTAGCTTTTCAAGATTCCTTTTTCCATCATAAATAGGTAACTCAAACTTAACATCAAGTTTCAAGAGAGATGTTTTCTTAGGTTTCTTTTATGTTTCAGATTATGAACTGGAAGAAGAAGAAGGAGAAGATGATGATGGAGATGATGGAGGAGAAGGAGGTTTATCAGCCTTGCCTTTACCCTTGTCCTTCTTCGATGTATTTGAAGAAGAAGCTGCATCTCTCATCTTCTTATCTTCATAGAGTTCTCCCAACATCCGATTCATGCTCAAAAACCCTTTCTGAAAATGTTCCTCGATCATCTTCTCTTCAATATTTTCACCTGCATCATATCCTGTCATGGTCGAAGTATGAGTGACTCTTTGATTTCAAATCTTTGGATCAAACTCCTCAAGTGTTCCTTCTCCATGTTGCAACTTTGACCTGGTTAAGATTCACTCACAAAAATTCTACCAAACACAACCTACTCTGATACCAAATTATATGATCTGAAATCGATCATAAACTAAAACTAAAGTAGAATTTGATTAATTTCCAAAAATGAAGTGATTGTTAACCTTAAGTGTTAAATGTGGAAGAATGAAGGAAAGAAATTGATTTAAGACTGAATAATTAACTTACGAAACATAATTAAACTTGAATTCACACTAAAAACAGAGATAGAAGACAACAAACATTAATTACGGAGTTCATCCCTAATGGGCTACGTCTCTAGGCCCACTTTCAAGATGGGCGTCGGCTTTATTAGGATTGATAGAAAGATGCATTTTACACAGAAAAATTAATAGACTGAATCTGCACACAGGCACTTCTGGTCTATCTCAATAGAAGGCTCTCTATCCTAGCTTTCCAACACCTTTCTTGGTTCCCAATTCCACCTCCCAATGGACAATATACTCTCAAATCAATAACTACCTCTCTGGGTCATCATCTGCTTATAAGACTTGAAAATCACTCTAATGCTTTTACATGAGAAAAATGATGAATTTATAACACTCCAGGTTCATTCAAGGCTCCCATGTCTAAGATAGGCATGAATGGGTTTGATTTGGATGGGTAGATACTTAGTCTTATGCTTATTTGACACCTTAGTGTTAAGTTGCATGGTGGTGGAATTACATTTATGCCAAAAAACAAACATAAACCAAAAATAGACCTTAGGATAACCCCGAATCCGTTAACTGTCAACTGACAATGCGAATTGGATGGTCTAATGGCATGTGACCAGGGAGTCTAACCCTTGGCAGCCACCTATGTTGTTTACCCACGCGGTTCCAACGGTAAATCCATTTTGATTACACCTAGTGGTTTTCCACTATTCACATAAGACAACCTACGGTGGTTATAACTAGGTGGTTCCACTGTAGTCTATCACTATTGTGGTTTGATAATTGTTCTCATGCTACAGTTATACATGTGGTTAATACTCTACTACAACTCTGGCCCTGACGATAACGCAACTGATCACATGCCCTCAACTCCTCGTGGTTCCAATGCGGCTTATGTGATGTGGTTAGGGGTTGTGTGTTATGTTTCGCATTGTATTTGATTTGTAATAAAGTGTGAAAGTGGGTTTTTCCCAATGGTTTATGTTTTTTAATGCACATGTTTATTTAATAGGTTTGAATTAGGTTTTGCACCATAGATTTGTTGCATAGGACTTTAGCATAGGTTTTTTTACAATGAGTTGGGTCACCATGTATGGTTGCCACCTTTTTGAAGGGAAAGAAAACCATATACAACAAATTGTCTCCTTGTGACATCAATTTGGACAACCTTGCCACCATGAAGAACTAACGAAGTAATCAAAATTGGAAGAACTAAAGAATACTAGCGAAGATGAAAAAGTTGAAGATGACCTAAACTCTCCAGATACACTAGACTGACAAGATTCTCTTGGATCACTGCATTTCTTGGCAAAGATCAAAGAGGTGGCGGTAGGTGGGGCTACCTCTAGTATCCTATATAACATATCACCGAAAGAAATAATCACAGAGTGATGTCTAGACTCATATACAGCATGTCGCTTCCACAGGTATGGTTGTCCTAATAATACATCAAAAACATCGAGAGGAGACACATCACAAAATACCTCATCTGTGAAGGGCTTGATGCTGTAGGGAAGGAAAAACTACTGGCTAAATCGAAGATCTCATCCTTGGTGAAGCCACCTGATGTTGTACGATTGCAGGTGTGTTATGGTCAATAGTCCTAGCCACTTCACGACCTTTTCTGAAATGAGGTTCTTTTGGCACCACTATGGACTATGAATTGCAGTAGCAAACCCTTCACCCACATTTGTGAGTGCGAAAGATGTGCGGATCGTCAGGCTCATTCTTCTGGACCTTGGCAGTGGAAATAATGGCACTGGGCTCCACATCTATAATTTGCTTCACTTTGTCATTCCTCTTATTGGGTTCCAACTCAGGGTTGGAACATGTGTCTGATTCTGAAGCCTTCAACTCAGCCACCAACGACTGCGTGGTCTGGCACTGACTTGTGTTGTGAGTGGGGCTCTTATGGATCTAACGCCACTTTCCTATGTCCTTCTTTAACTTCGTGGTGGTGTTATTTTCTTGTAGCTTTGACGGGATGTCTTCGGTCACCCCACCTTTGCTCTGTCATTTGTTCTTCAGATTCATAGATCCAAAGTCTCGCTCCCTTTTTTGAAACTCCTACTCGATCTTGATAGCATATCGATATGTCATGCGAAGTGAGGAGATGTCCAATAACTCCATCTCATCTTGGATGTACCTATGTAGGCAGTCGTGATATTTGAGTACCAAATTCTGCTCCAAATCCTTAATACCTGACTTTGTGCGAAGGGTATGAAAAATATTAGTAAACTTCGGCACGTCTTGGTCCCTGCCCTACCGCACTGTGGTCCAATTTATGTATTTATCCTCATATCTTCTAATAGTGTAGCAATGCTCCTTGATGGAATTCCAAAATGAATTCCAAGTTGGTGCAACTGAAAATAGTGAGGTCATACTTTTATCCTTCTGCTCGCAGTAGCTTTCCCACTAGTCCTTGATGTGGGCGGCGCCTTTGATAGTGCAAAAGTGATCTTTTCGCATTTGGAAAATTCATGAATAGAAAAATATCCTTCTAGTAGACTTAACCATTTATCTATAGCATCCGCATCTATCTGACCCTCAAATATGTGAGTGTCAAAATTAACTTGTACCTTAAAGGGTGTGGCACTTCCAGAGTAGCTGTTGAAAGTCGATGCATTGCCCTCGAGTAGCAGCAAAAGGATCTAGGAAAAGTTGACCATCATCGCATTCCTTTGTCTCTTGGGGGCTTCTTGGAGCAAGATTTTGATAGGATCTCCTACCACCCTCATCTTTCTTTTCATCCGCCATGGGACGTCACTAGGATTTACAAGGCTAATCTTGCAAAGGTTCAACCATATCAACCCTAACTCCTTATATCCCAACCTCGTTGTGGACATGAAAAGAAAAACAAAGAAAGAGTAGTCCGCTCTGACACCACTGATCCATATTTAAATAGGAATGTAACAACATAGAGATATAATTAGAAATACAGGGATGCAGCGGAAAAACACATCATTTCATTAATAGAAAAATATTGAACAATGATTACAAACATAATGGAAACAAGATAGCTCAGGTGATGTTATCTTATCTCTGAGAAGAGATGTGGCAAATGCATGCCTCTGAACTGAGTTACATTGAGGCTCAAAGGCCTATTTATTATCGACAAACAATGGGAAACCCTAAACATCTAAAAACCTAACCTCAGCGATGAAGCACCAAAACTGTGGGCCCCGTTTGGGTAAATTGGTACATCAGCTTCACGGGGTCATAACTTTGGCATACCATCTCTGTTTGGCTATCATAATACTTCATTTCAAATATCACGAAGAGAAGGCTGAAAAGAAACCCATAATTTGGTTTCGGATGTTTTGGTCTCTCCGTTTTCCCTAAAAACATTGTTTAGGGCCTCAAAATGGCTCTAGAAGTTCAAGACTTAAAAAGCTACCAAAAATAGTAAATTGTTCTACAATTAAGGAAACCGAAAAAACTTAAAGAGATATTTTTGGGGGTCCAAGTGGAATAGGTTGGTGGCCACCAATATCTACTTGGATCATTCCTCCCCCCTTAGGAAGAAATGGTCCCCATTGCGTTGAGTGCCTCCATGAGAGGGGGATCTTCTGTGGAACTCAGGCCCTGGTGAGATGTTCTGCAATCTCTGATGTGTCCAGTAATGGTGGGAAGCATGGTTGAGGGTGGTCCACATTGAACACTCGATGGAATTCAAGGAATGGAGGAATGATGTGCTCTAGAGCATTGTTTCCCACAACCTTAGTAATGGGGTAAAGATCACATCAGAGTGGTACGAGTTTCCGACGGGATCTTGTAAGGCATTCTTTTTGTAAATGTAACCAATATTTGTTACCCACCTGTTGTGTGTGGAGCATGATTGTTCAGAGGTCTTTGTTTCAGCGGGATGTATACCCCAGGAAGTTTTGTACACCCCTCCACGCGGAGGGGTGCGGGGGGGACTTGTCCCCCC
>APFE031757027.1:0-34736 GCA_000404065.3 Pinus taeda | reverse complement strand
CGTAGCCCAAACTGGGTGAACCACGTATATCTGTGTCTCTCTTGTTTTGTGCGTTTTCTGTGTTTATATTTCTGCAATATTTTATGTGTTCCATTGCTCCGTAATATATAATTTTCTAACACCACCTGAAACTTGTGTGGCACTCAATGTTGATAATTTCATTTCTTGTACTTGGTATTTTCCACAATGGAGCAGTGATATATCGACCCATTGGGTAGAGGTGCTCCGGTAGTTAGTTCAAACAAATTTTTGACCTGATAGTGCAATGATACCCTTGTGGTTGAGGAGAAGATTTCCTTGTATTCTTTCATGACCTTATGCAACTACTTCTGTTGCGTGGAGGAACCCTTCCCCGAGGCCATGGTTGTGGCTATGATCTTCCCTATATTTTGAGAGTGAACCAGAAATAAAATAAATTTCCTAGTCTAGGACATGATCTTATTGTATTTCTTGGCAGAGATCAAAGAGGCAGCCATAGGTGGGGAAATATAACGTGTCACCCAAAGAAATAATCACAGAGCGAGGTCTAGGCTCATATACAGCATGTCACTTCCACAAGTATGGTTCTCTTAATAATACATCACAAACATCAAGAGGAGCAACATCACACAATACCTCATTTTTGAACGGCTTGATGTTGTAGGGAAGGCAAAACTGTTGGCTGACTCGGAGATCTCATCCTTGGTGAAGCCACTCGATGTTGTATGGTTGTGGGTGTGGTATGGTTAACAGGCCCAATTGCTTCACAGTCTCTACTGAAATGAGGTTCTTTTGGCTGCCACTGTCAACAATTAATTGCAGTAGTGAACCCTTCACCCACATTTGTGAGTGGGAAAGGTGACCCCCCTCCTCTTGATCGTCAGGCTCATTCTTCTAGATCTTGTTGGTGGCAATAGTGGCGCTGGGCTCCGCATGAATAATGTTCTTCCCTTTGTCATTCCTCTTATCAGGTTCCAAATCAGGGTTGGAACATGCATATGGTTCTCAAGCCTTCAAATTGGTGACCAATGACTGCTTCGTCTGACACTCACTTGTGTTGTGAGTGGGGCTCTTAATGAACTCACACCACTTTCTCATGTCCTGCTTTGATTTCGTGGTGGTTTTCCTTTATTTAAGCTTTGACGGTTTTTCTTCGTTCACCCTTCCTTGGCTTTTTCCTTTGTTCTTTGGATTCACAAATCCAAAGTCTCGCTTCTTTTGTTTAAACTTCAGCTCGATCTTGATAGCGTATCGGTATTTCGTGCCAAGCGAGGATATGTCCAGGAACTCTGTGTCATCCTAGATGTACCTATGTAGGCATCAACAATATTTGAGTATCAAATGCCCCTCTAAATCCATGATACCCAACTTTGTGCGAAGGGTATGAAAAATATTAGTAAACTATGGCACGTCTTGGTCCGTTCCTTGGCGCAGCATGGTCCACTTTCTATATTTATCCTCATAGCTTTTGACACGGTAGTACTACTCCTTGATGGCATCGTGGAATGAATTCCAAGTGGGTGTGGCTGAAAATAGATAGGTCGTACTATCATCCTTTTTCTCGCAATAGGTTTCCCACCGGTCCTTGACGTGGGGGGCAACTTTGAGAAGTGAAAAAATTATCTTTTCCCGGATGGAAAAAATCATGAATAAAAAAACATCCTTCTAACAGACTTAACCATTTATCTATGAAATCCATATCTATCTTACCCTCAAATATGCGAATGTAAAAATTAACTTGTACCTTAAAGGGTGTGGCACTTCCAGAGTAGCTGCTGGAAGTCAATGCATCGCCCCTTGGTAGCCGCTGAAGGATCTAGGAAAAGTTTTCCATCATCACATTCCTTTGTTGCTTGAGGGCTTCTTCGAGCAATATTTTAATAGGATCTCTTGCCCCCTCGTCTTTCCTTCTAGTTTGGGACATTTTTGGTCTCTTTGTTTTCCCTAAAAACATCGTTTAGGGCCTCAAAAGAGCTCTGGAAGTTCAGGACTCAAAAAGCTGCCAAAACTATTAAACTGTGGTACAATTAAGGAAACTACAAAAACTGAAAGAGACAGTGTTGGGGGTCCAAGTGGAATAGGCTGGTGGCCACCAATATCCACCTCGACCAGACAGGCTCTACAAAACCCCCCAAAAGATAAAATTCTCCCACATTCTATTGATTTTTTTAAATGGTTTTCGATTAATATTTTAACTAAGCCTTTGTGGTAAATAAAATGGGATGAAGCATCTGATTTTTCCCTAACTCTTGGATACATCTGAATAAGACTCATCAATAAAAATGAAGGGGAATTCGTCCTTATTTGTCTGGAAATGTGAGTGAGGAAACATAAATGATACATATTAACTTTGTTTAAGCATCCTTCACAAGTGAAATACAACTGTGTAATCCTAAAGAGAAGGGTCCATTCATATTTTAGCCATGATCTCTGTAACTTCAACTTCCTTGGTCTATCTTTATATTCATCTTTTAGAAAAAGGGAATATCAATTCTAGCTAGGGTGGAACCTTTAAACCATTGTTCTCTATCCACAGGGAGGCTTGTAGCCTCTGCAACCACCTCCTTTGTGACAAGGAAAGAAATACCTCCAACCTTGACCCCATGGCCATCAAATACTTTAGAAAAATCCCTAGAAACCCCGTCATGGTAGCTGATATAACTGGAAAGGAATTCTTCCCAATCATCCTCTGGAAGACACTCTTCAACTTATGGATACACTTCGAGGAGTTAAGGTCCCTTTGGTTCCCCTTTGTGCAATTTTTTGCTCTTTTCCATAAACTCTGACATCTATACAAATAGGTTACGAAGATGATATTGGAATTTGACCAAGAAAATGATTAATACAAATGATTCACCTTGGTGGATAAAACATTACCATGGATTAACCCTGCATAATATAATTACTTCCACCATCCAAAAATACTTGAGATTAAATGTGATAATCAATGAGTCACACACAAAAATGATTAATTACACCACTCATTCACCATGATGGTTACCCTCTAACAACAGAAAAAACCCATTTGAAATCATGAAGTAGCATGTCACCATTTGTTTTTCCAACAATTGATTCATCAAGTGCCTACTCCTCTGTTGATGTGTGATTTGTGAGTGCTTTGATTTTGGTAAAAAAATTAAAAATTTTCAATTGGCATTGATAATCCAACTGTCAGCTCTTTCATTCCACAATTTTACAAACTAGCAATGATAATACAACTGTCAGCGCCTTCACTCGAAATTTCCAAATTAGTGCTCACAATCAACCTTTTAGCACCCTAATTTTTGTTTTAAATAATAAAAATGGCAATGCTAAACTTAAAAATATGAAGCAAAACTAAGATAATGGAGAGCAAGATCAACTATCAATGATGTAAATAGGGTGATAATGCTACCCTAGGTCTAGTCTTATAACAATTTGTTGTACTTGATAAGAGAAGACTCATCAGAAACAAGTTGATGGGGTTATTCCATAGTCCATAATTATACGATGAAGATACTTCTAATACCAAAAGTGACTTGAAAATTGAAGAGCACTGATATATAGAATCATGAAAAACTACATAATGGGAAACACAAAGTTGATTTCCTTTGAACATAAGCACAACATAATGATGCGTTGGGCAACCAAAACTCAAGAAAAAATAATGATATAAATTTTGTGATATGGGAGGCATAAAACAACTCTCCATATAATGGGAAGAGTAACTAAGTGGAGGAGAAACAACCCAAAAACATGGTTTGATTTCCTAAAGTCATACTAAATCCCAACTTGATGAGGACCAAACTCATAGCTTGGTGTTTTTTTCAAGGGTAATACAAGTAATGACCGTTGCCATATAAATTAAGAAACCCATTTTCTCATCCTATATTTTCAATATTTTAATTTTTATTTTTCATATAATAAAAATATTCAATAAGGATAAAATAATGTGTTAATACAATGGATGGAATGAGTTCCATGAATGAGAAAACTAGTTAAAATAGTTAGAATATTCCTATGCTCAAAGGACGGAAAACATGTAATAAATGGAATGTTGGGGAATATTTCCTCTAGAGCTAAAGGTGTAGAGTTGCAAATTAAAGAAACATACGACTAAAACATGAGAGAATGCATAAGAAATAGGCTTATGTGAGAGAAAGTTGGAGGGGTCATTAGGCTCAAAATCACAAATAATCATATGTGATCCAATAATATAACTGGACATTTGAGAGTCCCTTAGGTAATATTTAGAATAAGACTTAAAAGGAGGTATGAGGGTTCATTAAGTGTTATTCCTTGACTAAATATGGCTCTCAATCCTAAGGTTGTAAAACAACATGGGAAACAAATGACTATAAGGTACTAACTATGATGCCCATTCAAAGGTAGGATATACAACTAAGTTATGACACAAAGAAAAACAAATGAGGGCAGTGAAAGAAAATAGTAGGGTCGATACTATGGATAATTATATAAAAAAGGGGCATAATTCATAATGCAAGGAAAGAAAATTCTACCCTCTATTCCATATATCAAAAAAATTACTTGGCACAACAGATCTATTATGAATGAAAGTAATGAAAATTGTAGGAAAGTCACAACTCTGAAAAATGAGTAAAACACTAGAAATATAGGTTAAATTTGAGTTCCTTTGATAAATATTTCAAATAATTGTAAAAAAAAACTATAGGAGTATGGATTTGAAAATTTAGTAAAATGGTTAAAATGACATTTTATCACTCACTTTCACACTTTACCTCTTGGAGTGAAATTTGGGGTAGAAACTCCTCCAACTCCATGTGTTGAATTTGATAGATCCAAGAAAGAAATTCAAAATTCATCAAGAGTAGGTAATTCATGACACTTTTCTATTTAGCTTAATCCGTATCAATTAAATATTAATTCAAATTGATATTTTTAAAAACCATAAGGGGGTTTGCACGTATGCAAGTCCTATTAGTACAAATATTATATGACCATGTTGGTGCCTCAATGTTGTCCAAGTCATGATGGGAGAAGTTGCCTGAAAAAGGCTCCAAATTAGACTTATACTCATTTGGGATATCGATCCCCACTAGTATGTGGGTTCAATTACCACCGAAGATATTTCACTCCTTGATAAGAGACTTATGGATGTTTCTCTTAAATTTAAAACTAATCATATTTTAATTAAATAAATTAAGATGATTTAATTCTAACCTATCTAAGGAGTGTGATTTACCAAGGTATGAATTGCGAAGGATTGATTGTTCAAAAATAGAAATAGTTCATCTACTCTAAACAACATTAAAAAAATGAAATGCAGGTAACATATGATTCATGAAAATAGTTGAATGAGGAATTATTACACCACAACATGTTAGGATATTCTGAGACATAAGAAATAATTAAGCACAACTTGGTATAGTGTATGGTTAGGTAAAATGTGTTTCTTCAGTGTGTAGTTTTTGTAACTTACAATTTGACAGTCATGATATGCTATAGAGATGAAGTGATATGGCAGTCCTTCTCTCCCCGGTATTACCGACACTTGATTCGTGGCTTGACACCCAATTGGTCCATAATATCTATTTAAAGAGCATGGAAGGTCATTTGTCAGGTCACCATTCATGAGAGAATTTTATATATATTTTCTTTCTTTTACATTAATAAATTTCCTGAGGTGGCCATGTTGGCTCAGGCTGTGGATTGTTTCTCGCTTTGAGGGTTTCAACAACATCAAGAACAATAATATATTGATCTGTGATCTATTTGTGAGCGGTGTCCTTTGGTGTTGTATCTAAGGAAGTTACCGTGTAAATTCCTACATGGTATCAAAGCTATTCGAGGGCTGCATTCGTTGGTGATCCAAGTCCAAATCCGATACAACTCCATCAAACTATTGTTTCCTATATCTATTATTTCTGACTACTTTCGAGCTGAGAGCACTGCCCTATTGTGTTAGTAGCATCTGTTCTAATGAGGAACCCCTTTCATTTCACGTGAAAATGTTTCCAGTAGCCCTAGCTACGTCATTTTTAAGATTTGGAGGTATATAGTCTTTACTTGCAGTTTCAGTTATTTATCTCTTTGTTTATTTCGGTTTTTTTATCTCTCTATTTTTTATTACCAGATCTATATCTTTCATTTTTGCGTATTCTCTTTGCCCCATGACTATGCGTGATCTGGGAAAACCAGAAACATAAAGAAAGAAATTTTCTCATGCACATGCTCTTTTCCATCGTGCCTTAGTGTGATCTCGGAAAACCAGAAACATTGAGGAAAACACATAGTTTTCGGTGAAATCTAAATTTAAGATGTAAGGGTTGGATGACATTTTCATGTTCATTTTGGTTTGTTGTGGGTTTTTTTTTTGTTTTGTAGGAAAAAAGGGGCTTTTGAACTAAGCACACACTCCAAAGCTTCAGTGAGAAAAAAAATAAAAACATTTTCTTCTTTTCCGAAAATTATTAAACTTTAAACTAGCTCACTTGGTCCAAAGTTATTTTATGAGAATAAAGATCTTGGGTTCAAGCCTTTCTTTTTGTTGAGTTACTTTTTGAAAAATAACATGTAGCTTATGTTTTAAAGCTACTTTATATAAAAGTGCTCTCACCATTATAAAAAAGTGAGTCACATATAATCCTAAAGTAACTTTATCTTTTATTTAAGTTACAATTTACTGGATAGCTCATATAGTAACATGGTAAAATTGACTTTTACCTATTTATAAAAGTGCGTCACATAAAGTAATATTTTTTTAAAAGTGAGCTAATTAGATTAAGTTTGGAAAGGGGGGAGGGAGGCGGGGTGATTTTTTTTAAATATAACATTATCATTCACTTCCCAACATTCATGTAGTTTGTCGGCATCTTCAACAACATTTTTTTCAAAAAGCCATAACTTCTTCATCCAAAAGTTGTTTTTACAACCATTTTTTTTAATCGGCCTAAGCTTTCAATATATTTCCATTGGAACACTTAGTTTCAACATCTACAACTTCAGTTTATTTTAAAATGGAAAATCCATGCCTAGTTATTCTTGACAGCACCAAATACTTGCAATGGCTATCCTACATTGTGCATTTCCTTAGAAGTAAAAGTCTTTATAGAATAGTCTCAGGTCAAGAGTCTAAACCTAAAGATGAATATAAGCAAGCCAAATGGGAAAATAAGAAAGATCAAGCACGTGGGTTGATAGGTATGTCTATTTCTCCAGACCTTAGATTCCATATCCCATAAATTGATACCCCTGATGAAGCAATGAAACAACTCAATAAATTTTTTGGAATTAAAAATGAAATTGGAGCCCATGAACTTGAAAACGAGTTTCTTAAGTTGGAATCCAATAATTTTTCTTCCATTGAGTATTTTTTGTCCAAGTTGAAGACCCTTGGATTTCTTTTGGAAGGTGTTAAGGTTAAGAAATAAGATGGTAGCATTATCTATTCCATTCTTACTAAGTTAGGACCAACCTACTCTGTGTTTGTTTCCACCTTACATTCTACTAGAGAAGCATTTATTTCTCAAGGACAAGCCTACAAGTCCCCCTCTTTCGATCCCTTTTGTGATTCTTTAATAAGAGAACAAGAAAAAATCTTACATCTTGGTCTTCTTAATACTAGAAACTCTTCTCAGAAAGGCTTAGCTGCCCAGCAACAACCAAATTCAAATAATCCTAATAAGAAGCATCCTAAAAAGAGTGGTCCTAAACCGAACAAGGGTCCTAAGAAATTTCAGTCTCAAAATGAAAAGTAAATTCAACAAAATGATAAGGAAAATAACAATAAAGGGAGAAGAATGATAGACATTGCAACTTTTGTAATCGTGATGGCCACTTAGAATCCAAATCCCTTCAGAAGATGGAAGCCTTGGAAGAAGCCGTGAAGAAGCATAACATCCATTTGGAGCACTCTTCAACTTCAACTTTATCTTCAAGAATAACACTTTCTACATGTGGTTGTCAAACATATCGGTCTGGTTATGCACTAAATGTATCTTCTTCATCTCATTCTCATGATTGTCTCATTGATTCTATAGCTTCTTATCACATAGCCAAAAACAAAGCCATGTTTTCCTATTTAAATGATTGTAACACCAAAAATATTTATGTTAGTGATGATATATCTCTTAGTGTTGTAGGGATTGGAACTATTCATCTAGACAATGGTCAATTTAATGATGTATTATGTGTTCCTACCTTATCCTGCAACCTTCTATCTGTATATCAGATAACTCATTCAAGTTAAGGTAAAAACGTTGAATTTTCACCTCATGATGTTGTAATTAATGACCTAAGATATCCTAGATAGATTTTAGGTACCGACATTGTTGATGATTCTACAAGGTTGTATAAGTTTAACAAATTTGGTTCATCAACTCTTCCCTTGGTATTTGTTGCTCATAATGATGAAGTGAGAAAATTTTGGCATGGGTAGTTTGGTCACTTAAACTATCGCTCCCTTCCAAATCTATGTAAAAAAAATATGGTGACAAGTCTTCGTATGGTATCTTATAGAGATGGTGTTTATTCCGGATGTGCACTCGGAAAACATCATCAGGATAGTTTTGAAAAAACGTGCCTCTTGGCATGCCTCAGCCCCTTTACAACTTATGCATAGTGATTTATGTGGTCTAGTTCCAGTTGTTCCATTCTATGGCCACAAGTTTTTCTTAAATTTCATTAATTATTTCTCCGGACCCACTTGGGTATACCTATTAAAACTCAAGAATCAATTCTTTAAAATATTCTTGGCCTTTAAGGCATTTGTTTGGAAACAATATGGACATCAAATTCTTAAGATAAGATCTGATAATGGTGGAGAATATGCTAACAACAAATTCATCAACTTTTGCACTAAGGATGGAATTCAATTACAACATACTATTCCATATACTACACAGCAAAATGGAGTAGCTGAAAGGAAGAATCACACCTTATGGGAAATAGCTAATTGTATGCTTCAATCTAAAGGACTCAGTCTTAACTTTTGGGTAGAAGCAAATAACTATGCAAATTACATAGTAAATCGCACTCCTACTATGGTTTTAAATAATGTCACTCCAGAAGAAGCATGGAGCTCAATGAAACTATATGTAAGTCACTTTCATGTTTTTGGAAGTGAAGCATGGGCCCATATTCCAGATGAGAAACATAAAGCCTTAGAACCTAAGAGTGAAAAATGTTTTTTTTTATTTTTTTTATTTTTTTTAATTCTGAAGATGTCAAAGGATATAGACTTCTTCAACCTAAATCCAAAAACGTTATCATTAGAAGAGATGTAAACTTTGTTGAAAATATATTGGCCTACGAGCCTAGCTTGGTGGATGTGCCACCTCTCTCTATCCCTTCTACTTCTAAAAATATTCCTTCTTTAGATGATGACAGTGAGGATGAAAATTCTCCCCCACCTTCTCGAGATCCTCCTTCAGCTCCTCAACTTCCAAAATGGGTTCGCGCTACTCAAGCTGTAGAAGGTGCTCTTGTAGGAGATCCTACAGATCATCATCATACACGTTCTCAATTTGATAGAGCCTCTTCTTTACTAGCTCAAGATTTAGTGAATTATGATCCTAACACCTTTACAGAAGCTTCAGGCCATCCAGATTGGGATGAAACTATGAATGAATAATATCATTCATTATTGGCAAATGATACATGGGATATTGTTTCTCTTCCAAAGGGACGAAAAATTGTTAGATCCAAATGGGTTTACAAAACCATGTTTGGACGAGATGGAAAAGACGATAAACATAAAGCTTGTCTTGTTGCTAAAGGTTTTTCACAAGTTGAAGGAATTTAATATACTAAAACCTTCTCCCCCATTGCAATGATGAACTCTATCCACCTTGTCTTTTCCCTTGCTACCTCTTTCATATGGGAAGTCCATTAAATGGATGTTAAATCCATCTTCTTGCATGGGGACTTGCATGAAGAAATCTATATGGAACAACCTCCTAGCCTTATACAAATAGAATCAAGACTTATATGTCGGCTGAAGAAATCCCTTTAGGTCTCAAGAA
This sequence comes from Pinus taeda, assembly GCA_000404065.3. NCBI lineage: Eukaryota > Viridiplantae > Streptophyta > Pinopsida > Pinales > Pinaceae > Pinus > Pinus taeda. The sequence goes on along the minus strand of APFE031757027.1, from coordinate 24,774 downwards.
AACCCCTTAGGCTTGGTATGCAAAAATGGATAGATTTCTTTTAGATACCAGCTTTTCTAAATTTCATTTTGACAATACCGTCTACACCAAGAAAGTGGGTAAGTATCTTATCATTCTTGTTTTTTATGTTAATGATATTATCCTTACTGGTAGTGATCCCAACCTTATAAACTATGTGAATTCTAGCCTTAAAAAGTAGTTTGAAGTGACAGACTTAGGATACTTGCATTATTTTCTTGGTCTTCAAGTCTTGCAATCCAAAGAAGTTATTTCCCTTTCCTAGTTCAAGTATTTATGTGATCTTCTGCGCCACTTTCACATGGAATACTGTAAGCAAACCGCTTCTCCCTTTCAATATGGAGCCAAACTTCCAATCACTTGTACTTACCCTAAAGCTAATGCTACCTTATACCATTAGCTTATTGGAAAACTTTTGTGTCCAACCCATACCTATCCTGACCTTTCCTTTGTTGTTGGCCTTCTTGCTCGGTTTATGAAAAACCCACATGAAAGTCATTAGAAAGAAGCTAAAATAATACTTTTTTATGTTCGAGGTATAGTTCAGTTTGGGATTCATTATAATGCAGAAGCATCTACTCTATTAGTTGGTTTCACTGATTCTGATTGGGTTGGTGATTGTGATGATCGAAAGTCTATTGTGGGTTATGTCTTCATTCTTGGTTATGGCCCTATTGCATGGGCTTCCAAATAAACAAAGTGTTATTTCTCTTTCTTTAATAGAATCATAGTATCATGGTGCTATTAAAGCTAGTAAGAAATCCTTGTGGCTTCGTCAGGTGCTATCAGAGTTTGGTTTTCAGTAGCAGCATCCGACTACACTTTGGGTTGATAATCAAAGTGCCATTCAACTATGCAAAGATCCAGTACAACATCAACACAACAAACACATTTAACTACACATGCACTTCATAAGGAAGCTCATTCATGATGATTTCTTGAAGTGAAATATTGTTCAACAGATGATCAAGTTGTAGGCATCTTTACAAAGGCTCTAACAGAGGTGAAGTTTATTAAAATTTGATTTATGGTTGAAGTTCAGGAAGTTTTCACTACAGGGGATAGGCTCTAATCCCTCCTTCCTTCTCCTATTATGTCATCTTTGTACATCCTTCAATCTTATCCAAACTTGTTCTTAGGGGGGGATGTTAGGATCATATTCTGACACATAAGAAATAATTACGTACAACTTGGTCTAGTGTATAGATAGGTAAAGTGTGTTTCTTTATTATGTACTTTTTGTAACTTACATTCCAACGGTCATGATATGTTCTATACATGAAGTGATCTAAGGGTTAATTTTCTCGTCGGTGTTACCGACACTTGATCCGTGGCCTAATACCCGATTGGTCCATGATCTCTATTTTAAGAGAATGGAGGGTCATTTGTTAGGTGACCATTCATGAGAGAATCTTATGTAAATTTTCTTGCTTTTACATTAATAATTTACCCGAAGTGGTTGCGTTGGCTCAGGTCATGTACTGTTTCCCTCTTTAATGGTTTTAACCACATTAAGAATACTGGTGTGTTGATCTGTGATCTGTTTGTCAGCGGTGTCCTTTGGTGTTCTATCTAAGGAAGTTACCCTGTAAATTCTTACAAAACATTCCTACAATTTTATTTACTGAATCAATCAATGAATGAATTACAATTATATTTGATAGTTAACAACAATTCATGTTACGTCCTTATACTACTATTGTAGCCCCTTATTGTTATTAGTGAAACCCAATTATTATATTTTTTTGCCCATGTAATTCCCATATTGTTATCATTGTGCCCCATATAAGCCCACTATTGTTATTGTTGTGCACTTATGTTATTATTGTTATGTCATCTCTAATTATACTATGACCCCTTAGACTCCTATATATAAAAAGGAGGTCTTCTCATTTGTATCATTCAAGAATTGTTCATTTTTGTAATGTAATGGAGGTTTCCCCCTAGAAGAGGCTTATTTTGAAGTCATTGATCTATATGTTCTTCTATTTTGTGAGCTAGTTTCCTAGCATTTGGTATCATAGCTTTGGATTCTAGGGTTTTAGTACTTCAAACAAAGCATCGTGGAATTTTCCCTATAACAATTTTTCTACGAAGCTTCAGAAGTGCAAATTAAAACTCGTTTCATCGGAAATCATGATGAACCTTGTCACTGAATTTCAACTCTTGTATCACTATATTTTCAGAGATATGAACTGAGGAATTTAGGGTTTTTGCAGGCTCCCGAATTCGATTGTAAACAAGTGACCTTGGGAAAATCATCATATCTTTGTCTTTGTGCATTGGATGAAAATTTCATAAAAAGTGACAGAAATAGGACAAACTGTAGTATTTTTGATATCGTTTTCATAAAAGAAGATTGAAACAGTGATACATGATGCTTCATATAAGTTTGCTCTACGGAACCAGTTAATAATCTTACCATCGTGGGATATTGGGAATAAAACTTTCTTGAATAATCCAATCACTATTAGATCTGTGGAGTTGGAAAGAGGACCCAGAGGACTACGACAAGGAAAATTATCAGAACTTGGATATTCAAAATTACATAGCTACATTTTTTTTAAGATCGAGCTCTTAAAAGCAAGAAAAGGAGATATGAGGAAGTTTCATGGCAAGGATATGGTCCATTAGATACTACAGATGGAGCAATATTATGATCTACATGATGTGAAAATGTTACAAAATGTACGTATTGCATCTTGAAATTTAGAACTAAATCAGTTTGTATGGTATAGAGGGCTATGTTCTCATAAATCACTTGTCACCTAGTTAATTTTCATGGAGGAAATGATAGCACATTATGAGGATAGAAAGAGAAACACCTTCTTTAGCCAATTGATAAATCTAAAACAAAAGGGTTCAGTGGAAAATCACATTGAGGACTTCCAAAAATTGAATATAAGGGTAAATGATATTCCAAAGAAGTAGAGGATTGATGTCTTCATAGGGACTTTAAAGGATACCATTCAACATGAGGGACATCTTTGGGAACCTGATTCATTGGAAAGGGCATTCAGGTTGGCAATAAAAATTGAAAGAAAAATTATGGAAACAAGGAATCCTAACACTCACAACTATAAATATGGAAGTTTTGCTGCTCTTATTCTTCCACAACCTACAAGATTGAAAACACTACAATTGGAAGCAAAAAGGGAAAAAGGGTTTTGTTAGAGTTGTGATAGTGAATACACTAAATTTCATAAGTGTGCTAAGAAGAAATTATTTTACATAGATTAGGAATAGGAGGAAGAAAAGGATCAATAAACATCAAAAGAAGATGATATACACCAAGAACCAACCCTAGAGAAAGAAGAAATGAATCTGACCATATCTTTTAGTGCATTGGCAAGAATTACCACTCCTCAAACTCTCAAGATAGATGGACAAACAAAGATAGTCAAAAAAATGTTTGGAATGATATATTCGTTTCTTTATATTTTATAAAAAAACACAATGGGTCAAGTGGTTTCCTCTAGTTGAATGTTGGTATAACGCTTCAGTAAAAATAACCCCATTTACGACACTTTATGGATATCATATACCATCCATCACATCATCTTTAAGAGAAAATTCTAAGGTTCAAGAAATGGAAGATCACATCAAGCATCAACAACAAGTTATCTAATTCTTAAAGGATAACCTCACTTTGACCCAAAATCGAATGAAACAAGAGGCATATCAACATTGCAGCAAAAGACGTTTTGATGTAGGAGACTGGGTATTTTACGGCAACAACTGTACAAACAAATGTCCCTCAAGCAGGCTAAGAAGAATGATAGATTATCAACAAATTACTATGGTCCTTACAAGGTGTTGCAAAATATTGTTGTGATGGCATATGTTGGGCATGGAATCCCCTCGAGGCATGTTTGGGGGCTCAAATCCCATGTTTTGGCCAAATGATGTTATAAATCCCCACGAATTATGGGCATGGTAGTATGTTAGAGTCATATGTTTGTCCACCCTAGTTTTGGATGTAATGTTAGCCTACCCAGGGTCCGCAGACCATGGGATTGTATAAATAGAGAGAGGATCTAAGTGTAAAAGGGAGAGAAGGAATAGATAGCAAATAAGAAGTGAAGATCAAGTGTCTAAGTGTGTCTTGGGTCTTAGAGTAGGAGAATTCTCTGCAGCTGAGTGCGCGGACCGCTACAGCTAAGTGCACAGGGTGGAGCCAAGTCTGTAACCGAAGAATAGATTAATAAAGAAAAGGTTTTGTTACCAATTTGTGCATCTATTCTTGGATTAATGCATGCTTCATGTAAATTTCAAATATACTGTTTGTTTACTGCATGCACATGTATGAATGATTTATATTGCTAACTATAACTTAACACATATAAATAAGCTAAGTTAATCAACTAATAATAGAATACTAGTAAGGACTTGGGCAGCAACAATGCTCAACCCCCGAGTAGGGTTGCGCGAAAGGAGCATCTTAGGCTACGAGGTATGGGTAGGTGCGCGTAGCAACGTGCGTGCAGGGTCTAACTGTAGAGTACATGAACTCATAAAACATCTCCAGGGTGTAGAAACCTAGTTCTAGCACCCTCCCATACTACGTCTAGTGAGACCTCAGTCCGCACTTCATAGGTTGTTGCCAAAAGGGCTAGTAGTACCGAGATTTGTTTGGCTAAATCACCTCCGAACCTAGCTTAGGCCCCAATAAGCCAACAAATGGTTCAATTGCTAGGACCAGGATCTACATAAGAGATGTCTGATGTCGTGTCACTAGAATCCAACAAAGAAATAAATTGAAGGGTGGTTGGATAGAAAGATTCACGAGTTCATGGCGCAGGAAAATAGGAGTCTATGAGTATCAAAGGAACAGTGGTTAGGCTGCTACTTATATACGGAAATCCATGAGATTTTCTTTGCATCCTTCCCCTCTAAGTTGTACGAGTGGATTGCAAAGCTAGCAAACAGTCAAGGAAGGTGCAGGCTCGACAAACGTCTTGTGTGGACCCCAGAGTTGGTGTGCAGAATAGAAGCATCAGGATATGAGATCGCGCACTGTGGAAAATTGGCTCAATCGAATTATGGGGGGGGGGTTATCACCGAATTCATGGTAGACACATCAGTCAGCTACAACGAGGCAGAGCAATGCTTCTTCAAAGGATAGTGAGGTAAGTACATTAAATCTTTGAACACTTGGATTAAAATGCTACTGTGTGAAAAGCAGGTTATGCGAATAAATTAATGTTTTGGGCTACGCGAAGTGGGAGGATCTATAGAAATGAAGGTAGCGAAGAATTAGAAACTAGTCCCTTGATTTCACCTTCACAAGAAAGCGAGGAAGAACTCGCGAAAGTTTCATTGAGGAGTACAACCAGTTTCATAAGACAACGAATTCTATGCATACCACCCCCACCTACACCACCACCAGTTTCGCCATCTTCACCTCCATCTTCGCCCACACCACCTCCACCACCACCACAGTTCAATATGGCAAGCACAATAAAGTTGCCAGTATTCAAAGGAGTAGGGAACGAAGATCCAAACCAATTTTGGTTCGTAGTAAAGGCTATATGGGAAGCACAAGGAGTCACGGATGATAATATCAAGAAGGCAACACTAGTAAGCGCATTGTAGGATCACGCACCGATGTGGTAAATTAAGCATTCTAGTGACAATCCAAACGCAGGGATCACAAATATCCAAGTTGCACTGAACAAGAATTTAGTAGGCCAAAATCATATCAGGTTTAAGGAAATCACGATGCTTCCAGGAAAGGCCCCCTGGGAGTTGGATCAGAAACTGATGCGTATGATTCACGAAGCCAACATGACCTTGACGGATGGGAAACACCACGCATGGTTTGTAGTATCACTATTGTCGAATCTAAGGACTCCATTATCATAGAAGAAGCTATCTACCCAGGCCAAAGCTGTGGAGATTTCAATGAGGCTGCACGAGACCCCAATACAAGATCCTAGCCTAAGAGTGCAACAGATCCACACACAGTTGAAAAATTTGTGTCTTGAGATGTAGAGTTTGAAACACGATAGGACAACTCGGCTAGAGGCGCGCGAGGAGGTATGGTGCATAAAATGTAAGGGCTAGGGACATGACAAGGACCATTGTCTAGTCTTCGCAAACTACCTAGCGAGAGGAGGGCCAATGCCATTAAGACCAGAGACACAAGCCGGGCCAAGCGTGGTGCCTGTGTTATGGTGCGTGATTTGTCAGATAAGAGGGAAGCATGCTATAGATAACTTTCATATATTACAAAAGTATATGCAGACGTCCGAATAGTTATTTTGTAATTTCTACAGGTCAGTAGGCCATGATGAGCATACTTGCAGAAGTTATGAACTGATGATGGATAAGACTCATACCTACAGGGTGCAGACCAAAACACAAGCCCCCAATCAAAATACAAGGATGCCGCACACTCGGTTTCACAGGCGCAGACAAGGCCGAGGTGGAATGGGACTAGGAAGGGGTCATGCATAGTTGATTTGTTTACAATTGAGGAGGGCTAGGGCATTATGCCCACAATTGTACAAATCCAATGAGAGCATCATGTTTATATTATACGCAGTTTGATCATGAGATGGAGGACTACCCCACATTGATAGCGAGGTTGCATGATAAAGGAATACTCCGGCCTCCCCCGACTTAGAACCTGCAAATGATGAGGTCTGAGTCGCACGAGGAGAACCCGGATGTAAACATCTTTCTCCGAAGTGGTATCACGATGGAAGATGACAAAGGTAAGTAGTCAGAAGAGAGTGCTTGGTTCACAAGGCTCCAACAAAGGAACCAGAGTTCGATTTGGCGTGCACGAAGGATACATTCATGGAAGCTAAGAAGAGCTTCACAAAGGCCTCCACTTCAAGTTGTAAAGACAAACTAGAATCGGAGATGGACCCATCAACGCTTACTACCTTTCTGGAAACATGCATGAAGTTGCTACATGACAACAAGGCTGTGAAGGGACTATAAGAATTCATCACTAGATGTGTTGGATTAGGGGAACCTTACGTAATCTAGAATCTTGGGAAGCACACAACATGAACAAGAAGAGAGATAAGATTGACTGCACAAATTAGGGAATATGAAATGGATCAAGTGATTCTAGATTTAGGATCGGATGCCAATGTACTACCAAAGCATACATGGGAGCACATGGGCAGGACCATGTTGCAATGGTATCCTATTCAATTGAGAATGGCGAACTAGAAAAAGCTCCTATCGATGGGAAGATTGCAAGGAATAAAGGTAGATATCGAAGGTGCAAGCGCGCTTGTAGATTTCGAAGTCACAGAGATTTTTTATGACAACAATCCTTATCTTGCACTACTAGGAATATATTGGGCCACAGATATGAAGGGAGTGATAAATCTAAAGAAGCGCAAAATGATTTTTGAGAAAAAGTCATTGCGCTTAGTGGTACCTTTAGACCCCACGGAAGCATTGCGCTACATAGAGCCAGTGAGTGATGACGAGAGGGATGACGATATAGAATGTATCTATAAGATAACTTCTTGGGAACAGGATTGGGTGAATCCTATAGTGTATGGCAGGATTTCGTGGGAGCGTGAAAGCTCCTGCACATCAGATTCAGACAAGAAAATATAACGATGACAAAATCAGTTACATAAGGCAACCACACTCAATTGCAACATGATGGTAAGATCATTGCATTGTGTGACAACAAAGGTAATATATTTGCTTATGTATGATGGGTTGAGCGAAGTGGATGATTTCCTAACCAAATTTGAAAAAGAGGTACCAGAATAGTAGCATTTCGATGCTCTGAAATGAGCACTGCGCACTACATCCGCAAGGTGGTGGGGTATGCACCAGCAAAATTTTAAGAACTGGTGAGGATGCAGAACGATGATGCGGCCATGATTTAGGAATCTACAGATGCAGCTAATAGATAACTATGATATACGAGATGATCCACGTGCACACCTTGCGAAATGGACTAAGGTCTACAGGGAAGATCCACAACCCGAATGGGTGCATTTTTTCTATCATACCCTAGATGTCATACCCATGAATTGGTATACTGAGACAGAGCCCTGCCATGGCACGAGCGAATGGGCTATCTTGCATGAATGATTCCTATTAACCTTCACATTTGAAGATCGTTGGTGGGATACTATTGATGATACGCTACAAGCAGTAAAAGTAGCTACCTTCAAAATATCCCAGGAATCAATGGAAGTGCTTCAGCTGGAACAGGCGACCCAGCTGAGCTGTGCACTGGAGTGTTACAATGTAAATATTGAGGAGGATGATGAGGATCCATGGAAAATTAACATTTAGAAACTGAATATTGTCGCGAGGTTCAAGGACCATTGATTAAATACCTTGACATCACCGCGCCACTAAAAATGAAGTAGGTAAACATTGGGATGGAGGCTGAACCAAAGTATGCAACACTTAGTGACTACTGGGATGATTCCACAGTGGACAATCTCACTGGGTAACTCCACGAGTACCAAGACTTATTCCCGACCAAGATTACAGACTTAAAAGGGATCGTTGGTGACTTAGGGATGATGAAGATCACCCTTAAACCCAACATGAAGCCAGTTAACCAGAGACCTTACCGCTTGAATCCAAAGTAGAAGGAAAATGTCTTTGTAGAAGTAGATAAAATGGTCACAGCCAGAACTATTGAGCCAGTGGAAGAATCCAACTGGGTGAGTCATATGGTAGTATAGGAGAAAAATTAGAAGGGCGGAATAAGAATATGCGTGGACCTCAAGAAGCTGAATGATGCCTACGTACAGTACCCATTCCCGACACCATTCACAAACCAAGTATTGGAAAATGTTCGTGGACAAGAAGCATACTCGTTCAAGGATGGGTTCTCGAGGTACCACTAGATCAAGATTGCACCGGAAAATAGGAGCAAAATGACCTTCACAACGAAATGGGGCTTCTTTTGATACAACTTTATGCCATTTGGATTGAAGAACACGCCAACCATCTTTTTGTGCATCATTGTTACTGCATTCAAAGAATACATCCACAAGTTCCTGGAGGTCTATCTGGATGATTGGACTGTCTTCGGATTGGTTAAGTACCACGTAGCAAGATTATGCTTGATGCTAGATACTCGTTGACGACACTAGATTGCACTGAACCTTAAGAAGTGTACATTCCTAGTTCCCTTTAGGAAACTGTTGGGACATGTGGTTTGCAAACAGAGACTGATGGTGGACCCTGCGAAGATTTCCATAATTCTAAATTTGGAAGCACCACAAAGTGTTAAACAGCTGCGCACTACCTTGGGACACACTAGGTACTACAAAAAGTTCATCAAAAGCTATGCCCAAATCATGGCACCGATGGAGAAACTATTGAAAAAGGATGTCACATTTTGTTGGAATGATGATTGCATGAAGAGCCTGGATGTCCGAAGATATTAATGAGTAATCGCGATACACATTTCCTGAATGAAACCATCAACGCACTCACACAATAATTCCAGATGTATCATCAGAAAAGCATACTATATCATCCACAAACGAATGGGACAGTAGAAGCATTGAATAAAATATTGGAGATTGCGCTAACCAAAGTGTGCAACATGCACTGAAATAATTGGGACCTGCATGTACCTGTAGTACTACAGGGTTATAGGACAATGTGCAAGAAACTAACTAGACAAACACCCTTTCGATTAGTTTATGGTGTGGAAGCTGTAATGCCAATGGAATATATCGTACCTAGTCTGTGCATAGCAGCGCTCACAGGGATGATGGACCGCAAAGCTTTGGAGGAAAGACTCACGCAATTGGAAGAACTTGAGTAGAAACAGTTCTTGACTTGTTTTCATTAGCAGGCACAAAGTAGAGAGAAAAGGCCTGGCACAATCGCCATATTAAGTTGCGCACATCCAATTTACATGAGTTAGTACTGATGTATGATAGTAAGTTTGAAAATTTTCTGCGAAAATTCAAAATGCATTGGTTGGGACCATACGTGGTTAAGGAGGTCACAGACAAAAGCACAGTCCAGCTAGTCAAACTAAATGGAGAACCCTTCCTAGGAAAAGTGAATGGCATCCGCTTGAAGCCTTACACAAGTGGGCTGACTATCTGACTAGCTAGCAGAATCACAGTCTTCGTGCTCCACGGAGCTGGACAAAGGCGTGAGACTATAAAAATATACCACTACACATGTATGGGAATAGTTTAGACACGAAAGTCTCAGAATAGAGGATGCAACAGATTCAGCAAGCGGTGGGTCAATGTGTTTCCGACACTAGCACAATTCACGGACCATTGGAGGGACTTCGTGCCAAGATCACCACGCCGAGAGAATGACTCGAGGGCGAGTCATGATGCTTTTGTTGGGGGCCTGTTGGCCATGGAATCCCCCCGAGGCATGTTTTGGGGCTCAAAGCCGATATTTTGACCAAATGATGTTGTAAAACCCCACAAATTACGGGTGCATATGTATGTTAGAGTCATATGGTTGTCTGCCCTAGTTTTGGATGTAATGTAAGCCTACCCATGGTCCGCGGACCATGGGATTGTATAAATAGAGCAAGGCTCTGAGTGGAAAAGGAAGAGAAGGAATAGATAGTGAAGAAGAAGCGAAGAGCAGGTGTTTAAGTGTGTTTTGGGTCTTAGATTAGGAGAAGGCTTTGTAGCTCATTGCGTAGAGGCCTAGTAGTCCACAATTGAGTGCACAGACCCCTATAGCTGAGTGTACAACATGGATTCAAGTCTGTAACCAAATAAGAGATTAATAAAGAAACGTTTTTGTTACCAATTCCTGTATCTGTTCTTGGATTAATGCATGGTTAATGTAAATTGAAAATATATTGTTTTTTACTGCACACACATGTATGAATGATTTATATTGCTAATTGTAACTGAACACATATAAATAAGCTAAGTTAATCAACTAATAATAGAATACTATTAAGGACTTGGGTAACAACAATGCTTGGCCCTCGAGTAGGGTTGCACGAAGGCAACACCTCAGGATGCGAGGTATGGGTTAGTGCGCGTAGCAACGTGTGCGCAGGGTCTAACCATAGACCACTTGAAGTCGTCAAACATCTCTAGGATCTGGAAACCTCGTTCTAGCACCCTCTCATACTACTTTGGGTGAGATCTCAGTTTGTGCTCGATGGACTGTTGCCGAAAGGGCCAGTAGTACCGGGATTTGTTTGGCTGAATCACCTACGAACTTGGGCCAGGCCCCAATAAGGCAACACCATACAAATTAGAGCTTCCTGCATCTTTGAGAGTGTAGCTAGTTTTCCATATTTCATGCTCAAATAAGGTTATAGGCTACAAAATACCAGTTCAAACAATATTGACAGAACATGAAGATGAAGGAAAAATCATATGGGAACCTAAAGTAGTCACAAAAACAAGAACCCAACAACTATGAAATCGATAAATTTTAGATTATCTCATCAAGTGGAAGAACTTACCTACTAAAGATTCCACATGGGAGGATGAAAATTTTATACAAAAGCATCCATAACTATTCAAGCATTATGGACAACACTTTTTGAATGAGAGGGGCATGTGAGGTCCGTATACTACTAGTGTAGCCCCTTACTGTTATTAGTGCAACCCCCTTATTGTATTATTGTGCACATGTAGTCCCCATTTTGTTATTATTATGCCCTGCAGAAGCCGACTATTGTTATTGTTGTGCCCTTACATTATTGTTGTTATGTTAGCTCTGATTATATTATGACCGCTTAGACTTCTATATATAGAAAGGAGGTCTTGTCATTTGTATCATCCAATAATTGTTCATTTGTGTAATGTAGAGGGGGATTCCCCCTCAAAGAGGCTTATTTTGAAGTCATTGATCCATCTCTTCTTCTATTTTGTGAGTTGGTTTCATAATAATGCAAGATCATATCAAATCATAAATAATAAACATTTAATTAAAAAAGTAAATAGTTGTGCTATTAATCGACCATATTAAACACATTTAAGTGAATAATGGTACCACAAAACAAGTTCCAAATAAACATGATAAACACCACTGTTGGCTCTTAATTCATCAAAAATAATGTTTGTAGAATTTCTAGATTGTCCTAGCGATGAATGATAACCTACAAAGACATTCGCTAAGGGTTTAAAGCCCTCCCACTTTAGGCTAAAAGGGAGGATCTCCCTTCACCTCATGGGGTATTGCCTAATCAAAGTATAAAATTTATTCTGATAGGAAAATGTATATATGACCATATTAAATATATAGTAAAAGGAGTTTAAAATGTGAAGATCTAGGTGGGAGAGAGTTGCATACATCATTAAATGATATCAAATTGGAACCTTTATTATGTAACAAGAAAATAATATTGCATGAAAATTAAAACAAAATGAATGAAACGATAAAAAATAAAAGAAAGAGAAAAAAATGTTAGTTATGCTTATATCACTTTTACTACTAACTTATCACAGTGAAAAGCATGATACAATATAATATGATGTATTATTACTCCTAATTCCCCATGCAAAAGACAAGTGTTAAGAATACGATTATCCACTAATGTAATGTATATTAGATTATAAACAAATCTTATATGAGTTGCAACAAGGCATCCTTGATCGAGTCAATTTATATCTTATTAATAGTTATCAATATCTAAGCATATGAAATGATTGAAAAATTAATAATAGAAAAACAAGGAAAACACATAACTAATGTGACTAGTATTTGTACAAACTACTGCAATAGAAGAAACAATTGCATGCATTTTGAGCTATTATAAACAATATCTCAACTAACTACTTCAATCTTTCAGCCTCTGATATTATCTATATTTGAGAAGAGATTCGATTGAATAAAAGAAATCAATTTAAATAATTGATCAAGTTAACCATTTAAACTGCTAATGTAAAGGAGGATATGTTCACAAACAGGAAATGAAAGAGAACTGCAAAAGTATCATATTCAAATCGTAGAACCAAATGTTACAAAATATCATGATCTACCATGTGCATCACGTGCAGTGAGGCCTCTAAAACTTAAGTGTTTTCTCTCAGAGCCACCTATCACCCTTTTCGAATGATAAACATGGTTTTTATAAAAAAATTATAATAATGATTTGAATAATGGTTCTCCAACTACTTAATTAAATGAAAACAAAAAATAACTTCGAAAACCATCTTCAAAGAGAGTTTCTATTTCTCGGAGATAGTAGGAAACTTAAATTCCCCCTTTAATAATTCTCATTGAAATTGATTTTCCCCGATCTTTCAATATTCTCGTAATTAATTTCACCCAAATTTGCAATTGATTCCCCATTCGCCTCCCTACATCACACAAATAAAAATGATTTTTTGTGACAATCTCATAATAAGCTATAAATATATTGAAGTAAATTCCATTTCTTTACTTTTGTTTTTATACATTTCAAGGGGAAATAGCTCGGGCGAAATGAGATTTACATACCATGTATCTATTTACAATTTCTTTTCTTAATACCATTCCTATAGTAAACCATGGTTAATCCATTCAAAATATTAAAAAAAATGAAAAAACCCATAAATTATTTTTTATGCGAAGATTGTTCTTTTGATTATATCCCTCATAATAAATCCCAGTAAATATTCTCCAACCTGTAATGAAAAACATAACTCCTAAAATACATTTAAAACATGTGAATTTATGCAGGTAAACATAATTTGAGATAAATTTTCAACCAAAACACTGACAAACTTTCAATAAACATTTTCATCAAGTTAAACAAATTTCGAGGGTGGAAGGCTCTAAAATATATAGCCAAGGTGCAAGCATAATGAATATGGAGATTGATGCTACTTTAAATCAATGTTCCTTATCCTATGTCGGGTGGAGAATTGTAGGTACTTTAACGAGCCTTCTTTGACTTAGTGCATCCCAAGCGTTGATGTTATTTTTGATGATCAATCCTTGTTTCACATCAGGTGGAGAGTTGGAGGGTGTAAAAACCTTCTCCTCTAACCCAAAGACAATCACATGAGTGTTATCAAGCCTTATGGATTAGTTTAATCAAGTATGGTCTGATAAGATATTTTAATTTAGGTCCTCATTTTGATTTCTTTCACATATATAATGCTATAAAGTTTTCAATAAATGACTATCAACTATTCATATTGGTTCATATTGGTTAACATGTGTTGTAAAATCCTCACAAAAATATTTGTGGGGTTTAATAATTAAACCTACAACACTCACATGCCTTATACCTAGTAAAATAATTTGATCATTTTATTTTATTGCTAGTACTAACAATAAGAACCTAAAATCAAGAATACATCTCTACGTGGGTAAATTTCATTTCATTAACTTCTAAAACTTAAAAATGAGTTCTCACGAGAACTCAAATAGACTTATCAATAAAGAGTTCATAGTTTTTAGTTAGATCGGGAGAAGAAAGCCTTTAAGGTCCAAAAAATGCATGAGAATTAATATTAATGAATGGTCTTAGAAATAAGACCAAGGTCATAGGAAATTATGGGAAAAGGGAGGTGAAAGGTCACAAGCTGCATGTGACTAGGAAATTGAAGGAAAAATGAAAATGAAGAAATTAGATCCATCAAGAGTAAAAGGACACCAAAACATCATTTTGTACCTTGTTTTCAATTTTCGTTTGGACTCAGTCAAAGAGAGAAGAAGAGCAAAAAGATGAGATGAAAAACAAAAAAGAAAAGGAAGGACAAGCAAAGCAAAGGATGGACACAAAAGGAAAAGGAAAGAAAGAATTAAGCAAGGAAAGGTTGGATCAAGCAGCTTCGACGGGAATACTTGTAGGTAACAGTTTGCATGTATGATTTCCTAGCTAGTTTTGGTATGCATGGTATATGAATGTGTGTATTTGGTTTCTTTTTTGTCATTAGCATGGATTTTGCTGTGTTTCGACAATGGTTTTAGCCTTGCCTTGCCATTTTCAGATAGCCATGGTGTGATGGGATTGATTCTAAGTTGAGATTTGGATTACTGGAAGGTTTTGGATTTAGTGAGGTCATCTCAAAAAAATCCCAAGGGTTGGAGGTGGAGATGGTTTTCTTTGGGAATCCCTCAATAGGTGGGTGGATATAGTAAAATTCCTCAAGTGATGGTGAAGGAATTCTGAGGCATCCAAGCTTGACTTGGTTTTATGATCTTGGGACTAGTTTAGGCAAATTTACGATATGGTGAGGGTGGAGACAGTTTAACCTCTAGACTGCCTTGGTTTTTAATCGATTGGTTTATCCCATGATATCTCATATTCGTGATTGGAATATGGCACAGGTGTGATTGGATGAAAGAAAGATTTGGTTTAGACCAATCTATTGTCGAGTGGTATGTGGAAGTCCCTGAATTGGTTGGTTTTGCATATGGTTAATAATAGATAAATTTGCCTTGTCTTTGATGAGTAACTATTCTTGTTATTAGGTGGATTTAATTCTTGTTCTATCTTTGTTATCTATTTGGTTATATGCTGGTTATAAGAATGGTTATATGACATATCTAGGTATGGATCTTATCACATTTTAATTAATGAATGCATGACCTAATTGGTTTTATGAAAACCATGGTGAGAAGGAACTGGTCCTTCTTGTTAAACCTCATATAAGCTTCATATCCCTATGTTGAGATATGAATTCATGACTTGTTGGTTACATGTTTATCATGTATTTTATTGAGTGTTAGTCCTGCTTGGGAGGGGTCAGGTCTAGTCCTTGTTCAAGTTTTGGTTTGGAAGATTTGTTTCTATGTTATTATTCATCTCTCTATGTTTCGCTGAGTTTTGGACAAAGGCCTGAGTCATAGCCCTCAAAAAGTGGCTCAGATTCGTGGTCACTAGCATTGAACTGACTGGAAAAGTCCAAATTCATTGGGAAGTAAGCCTATGGGAGTGACCATAGGCTTACAGTCACTTGTAGTCCTTGGAAACGGAGCAACTGGGGCTTTAGGTGAGTGAAAACGAGATTTAGCTCAAGGGTTGGATACCTGGAGGGGTTGGGTAACTCCTAGAGGTCTTGTAGCATCTGAGGAACATCAGTAAAGTCTTAGCTTGTTGACTCCATTTCCTTAAGGTCACATAGGAGGTTGAGACTTATCATAGTGACCCTCATCTCATGTTTAAGTGCTAGCATATGATACTTATCCCATATCACATAATCCAATCTTATGAAAAGGATTGCTGGTGCAAAAATATTCTATAAGTTTGATTTAAAATACAGGTTTTGAAAGGTTGTCATGAAAGAGGAAGACACATTCAAAAAATCATTAAGTATCCCAACTGGCGATTATGAATGGAATGTCATGTCATTTACACTTAAGAACGCATCTATGAATGGAATGCGATGTCATTTACAATTAAGAATGCATCTATGAAATTCCAGAGTGTGATGGTTAAATTTTTGGAGCCTTTTTAGGACTGGTTAATTGTGTATATAGATGATATTTTAGTTTTTTCAAATTCCATTAAAGAATACATAAAGCATCAGATTTTTTTTTACATATAATTAAATAGGTTTGCTTAGAAATCTCCGAGAAAAATATGCAATTATTCCAAAGATCCATTAATTTTTTCATACTATTTCAAATAGTCAGATTGTGTTGCAACAACATGTTATTGAATTTGTGGATAAGTTTCCCGAAAAGATCACTAATAGAACTTAATTGCAAATATTTTTAGGTAGGCTAAATCATGTAAGTCATGTTTAAAATGTTTGTTCTATAAATATAATTTTTTTGAACGAAAGACTTAGAAAGGACCTGGCCCCACAAACATATAAGAATATAAAAGTTGTAAGAAAATTCAAAGGTAGGGTAAAAACATTATCTATACTTCAAGTTTCAGATGAGGATTTACCAAACAATTTTCAAACATATACAAGTAATATTGGATGGCAGTTTTACTTAAGAAAGTAAGAACCACAAATGTAAGTAAGATGAAGAAATTATCCAATTTTCATCTCGGACATGGATGAGTTTGGAAATAAACTATGTATCCATTGATAAAGAAGTTGAATATACATTAAATGCATTTGAAAAATTTGAAAAATTTATGATCAATGAATGATTCTTGTTAAGAATCGATGCTACAACTATCAAGAAAGTTGTAACAAATGAGGTGAAAAAATATAGTGAGGCCAAGTTTACAAGATGGGAGGCATTATTTTAAACTTTGACTTTGATATTGAGCACATTGAAGGAATATAAAATTTGATCCATAATCTTCTAAGTAAATAACATCTACGTAATCCTTGGAAACATACAAGTGAGCAGGAAAAATTGCAATCAAGCAAGAAGGAAAATTTGAAATCAAGTGAGCTAGCAAATATAGGCGAGAATGGTTGAAATATTTCAGAATGAGGCGAGGATAACAAATGTCTAGTAATTAACACTTAATGGGCCAATGTAAAAGAACAAGTGCCCCACAACATGGCTCGACAAAGGTACAATATGTAGTGGAAGCCCACATAGAAACTTCACAATACAACGATCTTAGATCCAAATCTTAAGCCTAGTATAGAACTAATCCATATGGTACCTAAAATATGTAAAAGGACCACGTCAACAATTGACATATCAAACATGATTTATGAAA
Organism: Pinus taeda; assembly: GCA_000404065.3. Taxonomy (NCBI): domain Eukaryota; kingdom Viridiplantae; phylum Streptophyta; class Pinopsida; order Pinales; family Pinaceae; genus Pinus; species Pinus taeda. The sequence goes on along the minus strand of APFE031757027.1, from coordinate 7,226 downwards.
GATCCATTCAAAAATTAATCTAAGCTGAAAAACATCTACGGACTATATTTTGAGATATTGTTGTTATCTCGCAATAGATGAATAATAGAAGTGTCCTAGTACAAAAATAACTGAGCCTTGAAATACAGAGAACTCATAATTAATGGCTCGTAGTAGAAGCATGGTGAGAAGGCCATTTCCTTTGAACACCAAAACCACAATCCAAGGACAAATATTCCTCCTCCTTGTTTAACTGCACAAGAACGACATCCACATCCTCGATGTGCAAATATAAGCTTTCCTCATGATGATCATATCCTAATGATACACCCTTTTTAAAGGAAAGATCCTAGGCTCACGTAAATGTTTAAAATATTGAGGAAACTTGGTACTCCAAGGTATAACCCGGGATACACATATCTAGGAGAAGATGTGATTCCATAGTGCATATCTTAAAATCTACCTCCCTTGGGATTGGAGATGCTTGCAATTCTAGAGATGGAAAATTTATTTTCATTAATGAGAGGTTGTTATAATTAGGGAAAATTTTAGGAACCCGGCTAAATTTATTTGTATACTAACTAGGTGAATCCACATGATACATGAAAAAATGAAAGGTGATTTTATCAATAATATAATATGTATATATAATACTTTTAGGGAATCTCTCACTATATTATATTATCTTTTAAAATCATGGAGTATCTCTCACGATATTATATTATCTTGTAAAATCATGGCAAATCTTTCATTGAATTGTAAAATCTTGTAAGATCTTGGCCAATCTTTCCCTGAATAATAAAAATGTTGCAAAGGGATAACAAAGTTCATAAGGAGTATTTCTTATAATGGCTTCAAGACTTGTTAAGACATCAATCAAGAACTAGAACATGTATATTCCTTACATGGAATATAAATATATTTCTCATGGAAAGTCAATTAGGTTTAGTGTAGGTGATAGGGAAAAATCCTACATGTGACAATGTGTTGAACTCAGAATGAGTATATCTTATAACGACTATGAGCCTTGTTATCTAAGAAATCCATCGAGGATTGAAATATGTATATTCCTCATATGGAATATAAAGATATTTCTCATGTATTAAAAGAAAAGGGAGGATATGAGATGAATGATATAATTACAAAGCCATGTGATGGTGTAATTAGCACTGACTAGTGAAAATGGTTGAGAGGTTAGTCATGTACTTTAGTTAATATGTGTTAATTCAGTTATTGTTTTGATTGTTATATTATAATTATTGTGTGTTTATTACAACTTGGTAACAACACATATAATTTTGATAAGACAACCTGTGGTCTAGTTCCAAGTTAGAGTGTTTTTCATTTTTCCCATGGGTTAAAATTCACCCCTAAATTTTTCTATGGATACACACTACCAAACCAATAAGCATATTAGGTTCAATTATTGTCAAGCTATCAACTACCCTGCATGGGGTCTGCCATATTACAAGGGCTTATTGCCTCTTAAATGTAGCCACAATTTATGCCTAGCATTATTGTTGCCTTATTATAATGTGCATTTAGTTAATACATAATTTGCATTGACCTACCTAGTACCACTAGGACTTTTTCCTATCCCAGGGTTTACCTTTCATATATTCCTAAAGTTAGACTACTTGTAAAGAGGAATATGTACCAAGAACTATTATTTCCTTGATGTAGCATGCAAACAATTAATACATAATTTCAATTGACCTACCTCCTACCACTAGACCTTTCTTAGATTTTAGGGTTTACCCTTTATATCTTTCTAAACTCACACTTATTGGTAATATTACGTCAATTCCCTCCTTTGCCCCATAATTCAAGGGCTAGGGTTCAGGATATATACAACATAGCAAGTTCAAATACCAATAAGCTATCAACTACCTTGCATGGGGCCTATCATATTACAGGGGCATGTGGCATCTTAGATGTACCCAAAAGTTTTTCCAAGCATTATTGTTGACTTGTTATAGTGTGTAGGAAATTAATACATAATTTGCATTGATGTACCTAGTACCACTAATCTTAGCTTGAATCTGAGGGTTTACCTTACATATCTTCCTAAACTTAGAATGATTGGAAAGAACAATTTGTAACAAACATTGTTGTTTCCTTGTCACAACTTGCAAGAAAATTAATACATAATTCACATTGACCTAGCTAATACCACTAGTTCTTTCTCACATCTTAAGGTTTACCCTTTGTATCATCATGATCACACCGTGATTGAGAAGTGTACTTCAATGCACTCCTACCCCACAATAAAAGGGTCAGGATTCAATAGATATATGACACAACATGTTCAAATATTGAAAAACTATCAAATACCCTACATGGGGCCTACCGTATTACAGGGGCATGTGGCATCTCAAATTATCTTGAAGAATATGATCAAGTTCAATTTTTTTGCCGAGAATACACTCATTGCCATAAATGTTAAATATATGAATATGAAATTTGTAGACCGATAATTGTTTGAAAAATAGTTACACACAGATGTGACATCATGGACTACTGTAATTAAATGTTACAACATGAAGCGTAACGGGAAGGATTTATATATAGATATATCTCCAAAATGTTAACCCCGAGGGTCGGCTCGGTGGTATAGAGTAGAGCGAGATGTGCCACATCAAGTTCCTTACAATTGTTTCTAGTTGTCGCTGATTCGACTCTCTTTGATTCTCTTGGGGTGAGACCCATGATTAGGGCCAATGGTTTTCCTAGTTTACCATCCACGAAATGTGGGGAAGTCTTATCAGGTTTCCATGATTTCATTCCAAGTAAACAAAAAACAAAATATAAATGTCGAAAAAAGATGACTATTGTTCCCTTTATTATATGTGTAATACCATATCCCTTGGTCATATAGATGTCGATTTGTTGAAGTACTGTTGTGTTTTCCATGCTTTCATTCCAAGTAAAAAAAGAAAATATATCTCTCTAAAACAATTAATTGTTGTTCCCTCTCTTATATATGTAATACCATTTCCCTTGGTCATATAGATATGGATTCCTGGCCTCTTTTTGTAGGTGATTTGTATTGTTTTCCTTCCTTCTATGGTGGTAGTTAAAAACCAAATTAAACCTATGTATGTGCACAAGATTGTTACTATAGAAGTTGACATATTTTCTAAATATTTTAGGGTTATTACATATTGATGGTTTGCCAAAAATAAAATCCAAATAGCTTTTTTTGATGGATTGAATATAAATTATCAAGTACTACTTCAAGAATTTTGAAATATAAGCTAAATTTTCTAATGAAAAAGAAAAACCTATGGCGACCCCTTTTAATATTTAGTGTACAATTTGGTTTATGGAAACTCAAATATTTATGGTCAATGATGAAATTGAGTTGTATATCTAAATATATTGACTTGTGATCAATTGATTCAACTGGAGGTAGGGTGGAATGGAAATTTTATAGAATGAAGGGAAGTATTGCAAAATATACAAATTTGTTGAATCTTGTTGAAATATTTTTTTTTCAGTAGAGAAGGGATAACATTCCAAAGGTAGGAAACAATTGTTATTGGAACTTATGTACTTATTGCACTTTATGTTTCAAATTTTATTTTCTTTGAGTTTGTTTTAGCTTACAAAAATCTCGAGTTGAATCGTTTTCCTCATTAGAAAAAATTGCAATTGATGTTGATGTGGAAATCCAATAGGACTGCTATGAGTCCTCTTCCTTGTATTGTTTTGGAAGACATCTCATAGTTTGATGAGGTTGGGAGGAAATAAATATTGAGCTCATGAAGAGGTAGGGGCATTCAATTGCCCCAACACCCTTATTGGAACATTTTTTTGAAAATGGATTTGTAAAGCAACCCTTCCCTCTAGATTATTTCATTAAGTTGTCAAGGATTGGGCAGTGGTTCTTCCAAGTTGTTAAATTTTGGATTGTTCAATATATGAGAATAATACCTCTTTTTGCAATTATAGTAATGATGATTGAATCATTTGAAATTTATGGGGAAGGAGTGTTGAAGTGGTATTACAAGGACAACGAAAGGTGGAACTGCGGACATTGACAAATACCTCACAAATTCAAGGCTAATAAAACCTATGATAAATTTTAGTGTTTAATGAAACATATCAAAAATTTCCCTTTTTGCATTGGCAATTTCATATATTTGGTACATTGACAACAATCTAGTATCTAGTCAAACATATTAGAATTTTTCTGTCAGGCCAGGTAGTAACTCCAATAGGCAGTAAAACTGATTCGTCTCATTTCATTAGGTAGGCTATTGTTATATACAAAAGGGTGTGACTGCTCAGTTCATCTTCTGATGACTGTTCACTTTCCTAATTTAACTATTTACATAAATTCACCCAACCTTGAGGATTAGGTGTCAACAGTCCCCCCCTTAATCTGAAGGGATGTTGGTGAGTCCAAGCATCGTTCTGAACCTTTCAAGTTTTTCTCTTCCAAGCACTTTGGTGAAGATGTCTGCAATTTTCTCATTTGTGGAACAATGACGGAGATGGATCGTTTTGGGGTCAAAATGATGTCGGATCATATGATATTTAGTATTGATGTACTTTGTTTGATCATGTAACATTGGGTTCTTGGCCAACTTTATTGCAAAGGTGTTGTCAATCATGAGTGGAGTTGATTGTACTTGTTTTACCTGTAAATCTTCAAAAAATTTCCTGAGCTGCACAATTTCTTTTGTTGTTTCAGCTGCAGCCACGTATTCTGCTTCTATTGTGGAATCTGCTGGAACTGATTGTTTGCATGATCTCCAGGAGACAACTCCTGATCCAAGACTCATAGCATATCCTAAAGTAGATACCCCAGTTTCTTTGTGTCCATCGAAGTTTGAATCAGAGTATCTGATCAAACTGAAGTCATCCACCGGTGTGTACTTGATTCCATAGTCTTGAGTTCCCTTCAAGTACTTTAGAACTCTTTTTGCAGCAGACCAATGTCCTTCAAAAGGATTTTGCATAAACCTGGAGAGGATTCCAATAGCAAATGAGATGTCTGGTCTGGTAGTAGTAAGGTAGTTGAGACTTCCTACAAGCTGTCTATATTTTGTTGCATCCTTAAATTCCTTTCCTTCAATAGATGTGGGCTTCAAGTTTTGTTCCATTGGAGTAGTAAGAGGATTGCACTCTGTCATGCCAAATCTGTTTAACAAATCTCTAATGTATTTCTTTTGAGAAAGAAATATAGACTTTGGATGTTGGGTTACTTCAATGCCAAGATAGCAATGAACATAGCCCAAATCAGTCATTTCAAAACTTTTTCCCAATTCCTTCTTTATGCATGCAATGTAGCTTTCATTGTTCCCTGTCATTAAAAGATCATCTACATATACCACAAGATATACAACTGTTTTTCCAACTTTCTTGACAAATAAAGTTGCATCATCAAGATCAAAATGATTGAAGTTGAGTTTCAGAAGATGCTCAGTTAGTTTTCATACCAGGCTCGCAGTGCTTGTTTGAGGCCATACAAGGACTTCACAAGTTTGCATACTTTATGTTCATGTCCTTTCACAGCAAATCCTTCAGGCTGGGACATAAAAACATTTTCTTTTAGATCTCCATTTAAGAAGGCAATTTTTACATCCATTTGCTGGACTTTCCAACCGTTCTGAGCTGCTAGTGCAAAGAGTGTCCGGATGTTGGCCCATTTTTCTGTGGGGGCAAAAGTTTCCCCATAATCGACCCCTTCCTTCTGTGCAAAACCTTTTGCCACAAAGCCTAGCTTTGTGCTTGTCAAGTGAGCCATCAGCTTTGTACTTGTTCTTGTAGACCCACTTGCAGCCAATTGGTTTGGTTCCAAATGGAGGATCAACCAGCTTCCAAGTGTCGTTCTTTATGAGGGCATCATACTCCTTTTGCATCGCTTCTTTCCATTCATCATGAGAAGCAGCTTCTTTAAAGGAAGTTGGTTCAAAATCTGTAGACAAGTTCAATTCACAATCATAAGAAACATCCATATCAATAGGTTAATTAGAGTCATCTACATCACCTCCATTTTGTCGATTTGCATTTCTGGTTCCTGTTTTTCCAATTTCATCAGGATGAACACTTTCAAGTGTCTTTGTCAGCCACTTTTGGGGACCTTTCTGAGATGGTCCAGGCTGCTCTGTTGATTGAGTTGGGACTGAATCAAGATTGAGTCTCCCAATTCTATCAATTACATCACTTAAAGCATCATCTGTTGTTGGAGTTTCATGCGGGGGAGAGTGTTTTTCAGAAGAAGATTCCACATGTTGATCTAGTATAGGAATCCTCCCTTCAAGATGTGGAATCTGATTATCAAATTCTTGAAATGATTTTGTTTTTGTGAATCTATCCAAGTGATCAAGTTGCCGCTCAACAACATTGTGAGATTTGGATGATTCAAGAAAAACTACATCTCTAGATACAACAAACTTTTTACAAAAACGAAATCATAGAGGCAGTATGCTTTGGAGGTGTTTGAATACCCCAGCAAGATACACTTACGACTTCCAGCACCAAGTTTGTTTCTATGTACCTTTGGTATCAAAGCATAACAGGTTGAATCAAAGATCTTGAGATGTTTTACCGAAGGAACATGTCCATACCACAATTCATAAGGAGTCTTGTTTCTTATAACATTAGATGGACATCTATTTTTTATATATGTAGCACATAGAACAATATCAGCCCAAAACATTATATTTACATTTTTGAAGAAAAGCATGGATCGTACCATATTCAAGATTGTTCTATTCATTCTTTCAGCTACACCATTCTGTTGGGGATTATAAGGCATAGTTGTTTGATGTTTAATCCCATGTTGTCAAAGATAGTTTTCAAATTCATTTGATGTATATTCTTTTCCATTATTAGTTCGAATAGACCCAATATGAGATTGTGCATCATTTTCAATCCATTTATGAAAATTCTTGAATGTTTGGAAAGCATCAGATTTGTTTTTCAATAAATAAACCCATCACATTCTGGTGTAGTCATCAATAAATGTCATGATATATTTATTTCCATTTGTAGAAGAAACAGACATTGGACCACATAAATCTAAATGAATGAGTTCAAGTTTCCTATGTGCTCTTGAATACGAATCATGAAACGACTGTTTTCTATGCTTTCCTAGAATGCAAGCATCACATTGCTTAAGTTTTCTACGAATTGTAGGAAAACTAGCAACACCATTTTTCTTCAATAAGCGGAGACTGTCATAGTTCAAATGTCCAAATCTAGCATGCCATAATAAACTTGATGGAAGTGTACCT
>APFE031757022.1:36479-64352 GCA_000404065.3 Pinus taeda | reverse complement strand
GGGGGGAAAGTGGTTGAGGGTGGGGTGGCGTGGGGGTAGCGGGGAGGGGTGGAAGGGGGTTAAGGGTAGGGTTGGATGGTCGTCCGATTGCGGGGTGGGGTGGCGTGGTGTGGCGTGGGTCGATTGGGGGGGGAAGAGGAGTAGGGGGAGGCGTGGGGGTGGGTAAATTGTCTGCCACTCCGTGGATGGACGGGGTGGTGTCGGTGGGCTTCTACCATTTCTTAGTGTTAATATTTTTTTAATTTCAATTATCTAATTATCCAAATTAAAAATTTATGATATATTTTCGTTGTGGATTTAAGTTAATATGTTTTCTTTACTTACTGATTTATGTGTTTATAAGATTTCTATGAATCTTTCTAGACCAAAGACTTTTAAAAGTGCATCTTCAAAAAACATTGGTGAATGAACTCCACCTGATCTCATGGCCACAAATCTTTCAAGTGCCTCAGATGATAAGAATATGATTTCAGACTTGAAGAATTCAAAAGAAGTAAAATTCCCATAAAGAATCTGGTATGTGAAAGAAAGAGAAAGCCAGAATGTGAATATATATCTATAAATTGATATACTGAATGAACATGGAATTTTTGAGCTGATGGAAGAGTCGTAGATATGTGTTTGGTACCGGACACTGAAGTTATTTACATACTTACAAAAGCTCCCAAGTCACATGAAATGATTAAATATCGACTATCATATTCGTTGTATGACACGAGAGAGGTATCTACAAAGTTGTGTAAACAAATCGTAAATGAGATGAAACAAAACATTGTAAGTATTGTTATTTATATTTGTATTTTGTTTTCTTGAAAGTGTCTCGCTATATTTTTTTAATTTTGTTTTCATTGACATATGATATTTTGTTTGGCAAAATTTTGTTGAAAGTTGTTCAATTAGGTTGGGAGGCATTCATTTCATAGAGCATGATATCATGAAAGTTGTCAGCAGTTTTTACTCAATGTCAGAAGAAGATATGGAAAACAAGCAAAATGTAGTAATTGATGATGCTACAAAACTACATCCAAAGGATCAGAAAAATGCCTCTAGTGGATAAATCTAGCAAGGGTAGACAAGTTATTTTTGAGGACGATGAAGTTTGAACTGACAGTGAAACATATGTTGCCGTTACTGAAGATGACATTGGAACTGAGAAGAGCCATAAAGACTAAAAGTAATAATGCCCAAGAATAAATCTATTGAGAATGTTATGACAAAGAAAAGTAAAGTTGAAGATTTTGAAGTAGTCATTACTAACAGTCAAGAACCTAGTGAGACATCAAAAGAAAGCAGAGAAATCGTTATACCAGGAGCTGATTTAGAGGATGGCATTATCAAAACAAAACAAAATCCCATTCGACAGAATTTGACAAAGAAAAACTTAATTGATGGTGGTCGTACATGTCAACTTAATGTTAGACAAACCTATAAGGCAAGTGAAGGACAATGTCAATATCAAGTCAGAAAGCCATACCATCTGCATGTTGACAACTTGAAGACATTTATGAGGTACAATCCATATGCTCATGTGATTAATTATGTGCTTCTTGTTGATCCAGTTCAAGTTCCCAACAAAAAAGCATTTGATAAGTCAAAATGTTTTGAATACAATTATTATGTGCTTGGGGGGAACTATTCTGTAGAAGCTCAAAGACAATTGATAGAGGAATATCCCAATAACCCATTGAAACAATGAAATGTATCATTTATGTTGGTTTATCGGATACAAAAGCAAAGTTAGTGGCATGGGAGCATAATTTAGATAATGAATATAGGATGTCTATGACTTTCATCCAAGGGTTAGATTTATTCATAGTGAATTTCAAGAAAAATGTGGTGGGGATAGGATAAATGTTACTACAGATTTCCGAAGGGAATGTTGTATGGAAATAGGCTATCAAATTGAAGAGAAACCCAATTCAAAAGGTGGAAAATGCAACCTTCCTAGTGATATATTCAGAGGTGTTGATAACATTTTCCAATTAGCATTTAGAACTGGAGATGTTTGGAAGTTGATGGATGAGATTTTTAGCATGTGGGAAAATATTGGCATTAAAAATCAGAAGGTCAAAAAGTCTAAGCCATTGATATGTGGTGGCAGTAAATCAGGTCCTGACTTGAAGCAGATTCTAGAAGATATGACTATCACACCTTGGATAGCAATGCAATGAATGAAAGATGAAAAAATTGTCAAAACAATATTATCTCATGTGAAGTCAGGGGAATTATCATTGGAAGAAATGTCTGAGGAATTTCAAAAGTAAGTTTGTCGAATCATTTTTATCTATTTCTAGATTATAATTTTATTTTAAATAAAACATGTTGTTCTTGGTAGTATTTGTTATACATATCATTATATTGACTTTTTGTTACTTTATATATGCAGTCACAAAGTTTACATGAAAATTCAAGAACAAATGGTTAAATTGTTGAATGAAGATAGTTGGGATGATGTTGTACGCAACTATCTAGATTCAAGTTCTACATCAACATTAAAAGCATTTTATCTTGTATTTAAAAAGATATCTTGATTTACACATTCATTTTTATTCATCTGTGTACTATTTTTAATTTATAACTTACACATATATTCGTTTATTTTATAAAAGAAGAAGAAGGATGATAATAGAGCGCCAACTAGCTTAAGAACCCCTATTGAAAAAATAAAGGTCGAAAGACTGAGGAAGCAACGTGTTAAGAATGTTGAACTTGATCCAACTCTTACTCATTTCATTTGAAATGGGCTGAAACTGTTCAATATTAAGTAATACAAGGCGATTATGAAGACATTGCTAAACTCATATCTAAAAGGGAGTATGCCCTAATTATTACAGATATCCCCATGGTTTCAATATTCCAAACATTGACTATGATAGTGACCCTTATACTTATCAAGCTCTTAGTAAAGTGGTTGCGGGATTTGTAGAAGTCACGTCATCACCATTATGGAGATTTATGACATTTCATTCAGACACACAATTGGCAATGATATTGTCAAGCTTTAAAGGGAAAACAAATTCAAGGATGCAGCTTACATGGTAAGACGTTTAAAATGTATATTTGATTAATGTTGAAAAATTCATTTATGTACAAGTTGATTGAACTTTTACTATTTCATGTTACAGGTAAAAGTCAAATCTTCTTAACTGTGACTATCAAGTATTTATAAATGATTGTGAGTTTATTCATATTGATAGTTGAGCAAAAGATGATAGCTATATGTCTATGATTTTTAATCGGGTAGATGGAAAGAGTCATAGCCAAACACTGATTTATGATACTGTTGTGAGAAAACTAACATATGAAGACAAAGAAGCAAAAGGAGAGATAGTTAAAATTTATCAAAAACCACAATTATTGCTTAACTATCTTATAGACATATGTTCAAATGAAGGAAATTGGGTTTTGGATTTATTTTCTGGCTTAGGTAAGTTTTATTATATAGAATTGAATTTCAATATGTTATTTTTTTAATTAATATGTCATTGTACTAATTTATTTCATTATTTCTTTTGTGCTTGATAATTAGGTACAACACTAGCATGCTGCCTTCAAAAAGGAAGAAATTGCATTGCAATTGAAAAAGATCCATTAAAGTGCAATTTCATTTAGTAAAGAATTAATTCTCTTCAATTTCTTCCAGATGCAATGCAATAAATTGGGTTGAAGAAACGGGACTTTAGTGAATCATGTGTGGCAAAAAAGGCAAAGGAACCTCAACCACCATTACATGGGATGTTTGGAAAGACATACATTGGGAGATTCACAGACATCAAAGATCCATTAGAAGACGAAAATGAGCAAAAGGAAGCAGAAAATATTGTGGAAGAAGACAATGATGAAACTCTAGAGGACGAAGAGTTTGGATTATGTGACATTGTTGATTAAATTTAAGTTATGCTTGGAAATCAAGCTCATTTTTTGTAACTATTAAATAGTTATACTTGCAATGTTTTGACTTTGACATTTTATGAAAAGAATATACACTCAATTAAGGTTGTTATGAATTCAATATTTGTAATATGTGATTTTCGCATTAATTTTTAAGTTAATCATTATTTTTTGAAAAAAAAAGTGATTATTATTATTTTTTTGACATGAAATTCATAAAAAAACTATTATTTAACTATTTTTAGTCAAAATTTTCGTATAAAAATTGTGATTTTCGCATGTCAATTTTAGCAAAAAATTATCAAAATGTGTAGTTTTTTCATTATATTTATCTTAAATATGGCTATTGTTATGTCCATTGTTAAAAAATATTGTTTTTAGAAACAATTATTTCTTGTGGATTGAAAATTTAATTAACGATGTATAAATGTGTAGAATATCGAAAATTCAAAATATCGTCATTTTTCTTTAAATATGCGAAACAATAAAAACTTCACTACAAAAAAATAAAATTAAAATAAAAACAAGAAAATATGAAGAAAAAGACCACTTCAAAAATTATTAAATTTGCAAAATAATTATTTACATTTCATACATTAGAAAAAATAAATAAATAATTAAAAAAAAGGGCCTGATGTAAAATTACCACGTTTTTAAATCAACATAAAAAACACTACCATTATAAAACGCAATGTACATAAAAAAGTTTATAGTGCCAAAAACTAAGCTCTAAAAAACACGTGTGTTCTGCATCACCCCTTTTCAAAATCGGGTCACTTTTTTGCTATCTCTACAAAATGGGTAACAATATGAGTTCATGTTTCAACGTTTACATTGTTTATTAATGTTGCCTTCTCGTAACATAACCATATTCAACATCATCATGGATGTCAATTTCTTGGGTTTTCTCTAATTCCTCTTTCGCATTTTGTAGGCCATCATTTTTTCTATGTATCCACTAATGCATCACCAAATACATGCTTCAATCGTGGATAATAATGTATGAAAAATATCCATTTCGGGTCCAGAATATCTTCATAGAAAAATATTTGCATATGAATATAATTTTATTGATTAACAAACATGTATATATTCACAATAAACAGTGTATTAATATATTATTGATCACTACCGCTTCTAATTCCTTGAGTTAAAGAAATACCTACTCACAATGAATTGGTAGAACATAAGGCTCCTTGTCCTCCAGTAGGAACTTTGAGGAATCTATAAATAGTTCGCTATGGGTATTATGTCTCTGTTTCTTCTCAAGTGCTTCATACCATCTACACTTAAAAATACAACATTTAAAAGAGAGGTAATCCAACTCAATAATTTCTTATATTTTCCCAACATATTTTTGGATTCCTAACTTCAATAATATTCTTATCTTTTGAGCTTGATCAACTAGATTGCTTGAATTCAACCATGATGCCACAATCAATGGATTGTCTCTTACATCTACACATTCTACACGATAATGTCAACCATTTTCCCACATTTTTGGATATTTCCTTACCTGTGAAAGACCATTTATTTCAATTAAAACAAATATAATGACGAATATTAAAATAGTTAGTAGTGTCAAAACTATAAGGAAACAATATTCTGTAAAATTCCAACTATACCTTTCTTTCACATCCCTTGGACATGTTGATTTCATCTTTTATTATGTTTGCATCTATACCTGCATCTTCTATTTATTTTTTAATTTGTTTAGTAACCCATTCTAGTGTGCAATTTGGCCCATTCCCCTTGCATATCAATAGGAAATGGGGTATTCCTTGGGTTTGATCTTTTAAATTGTCTCTTTTCTTCTAACACTTCTTCTCTCTTTTTATCATACAAATCAATCCATTTGTTCATACAGTCCATGTGGTATAGAATGAATTTGTCGAGTACAACACTTTCATCTACACCTATTACATGTCAACATGCTTATTTCAAATTCCAAAGGCCATGTTGTTAATTTGATAAATAAATTACATAGTAAATTAATGATCGCAATAAAAACAACCAGAATGATTATGAGTTTACTTACTAATTTCTACTTGACCACCATTATATTGTAGTTTTTCTATATCAATAATATATAGTGCTCATTCTTCATGCCAAAAGCGTGGCCCGTCTTCAAAATACTTACCAAGGAATTCACATAGGAAGAAAAATGCTTCATTCAATACACACCCTTCAGCCATGCACCCTCTGGATGTGCCTTTTGTTAGAAATGTCTTTTTAGAGTTTTCATATACCTCTCAAATATAAACATCCATCTCGTTGATATGACACTTGCGAACTCAATGTCAAAAACTAGGTGTATAAGTAAATGGACTTGTAGGTCCACGAAACTTGTAGGGAGCTCCTTCTTAAATACACATACAATTTTTGCAATATCCTTCTTCCATTTTGGCACTTGACATTCGTGAATCTCCTTGGATGTCACCCACCTAATATAAGAATACTAAATTAGTATGAACCTTTAGGAAAAAATTAAAATGCAATACAATATCTCTATGTCTCTCACACATGAACATATCTCTATGTCTCTAGCTATAATTGGCATGTGACGTAAAATCTTCTTTGGAACTATAATACCTTGTAAATTTATACGATACATCTTCTCTTTGCATACATGGAATTTTACCTTGTCTTGGTATTAATCTCAGTATAAAATGAAAACATTTTTACATGAACGAATTTTCTTATATTCAATCCCCAAATCAACCAACCACTGATGCGCCTCTCTGCAAGTTGATGGAAACACATTCTCTTCAAGAAATATTTTAGTTTTTAGTGTTCTGTAAGATTGCCAAAGATTAGATTAATTGAATGTTTGACTTATGATGAACATGTTTGATATGTCAATCTACATTATGACTATATATAATATATCATATATATATATATATATATATATATATATATATATGGATTTAAAATCTTCTTAAAGAAATATAAACAAAGTTGATGAATGTTTACAAATTACGTATACCAATTGACATTGCATTGTAAGAAATATATTTCAACTCACTTCAATAGGGTGGTGAATCTTTTATTTTACCAACCGAATAGTGACTTGATTTCTAATAATATTAATATGCATGCCAATTTTGAGGTTCTACTTGCACCTAATTTAAACATAGGTGTATATTCTTCTTGCTTGATGGAGTCTTTCAGCAGGTTGTTGTCATTAACATTACGTTGGTGGTAATTACCTATGTTGTCATCATTATTGTCAAACATATTGTCATTATTGTCATCAATGTTTCCATCCTCGAAGAAACTTGTAAGCATCTCATTTAATCATTTTTCAAGAATTGCTTTTTCATTGTCATTCGTATCATGATCATTAAGGCTGCTAGATAATAGCATATTGCAGTCATCAGTGTATGTGAATCTAATGAGTTGTTCAAATTTCTCAGGTGGTAGATTTCTCTTCAAATATTCTCTTTTCACCCGGGTATGGTTTAAAGGATGGTTTGGACCATCCCATCCAAATATTAATAGCCTAGTTGGATCAAATTGCGTATTAGTATTCGTTCTTTCATCACTATCTTCCACCTATAAAAAAATACAACCATTATTTAATGATTGGTGAGAATTGGATAAATCATAGATGTATCAATTTCAAAGAAATATAATCAAATATCGCTTAACAAATCCCATCCCATGTACTATAGTATTGATCAAATTCTTCTTCAGTGCAATTATTTATTGTGTCTGAAGTATCCATTGTCATATCCTCTTCCACCCACCATGTTCTTTGTGATTTAACAGTTTTAAGTCCACGCCCACGTACATATATTTTTCTTTCAATAACATGCATTAATTTATTTCAAGGTTGGATAATACACCACAAATTATAATAATACTATTAAAAATGATGGATGTATCACAAAATACTTCCTAAGTTAAGTCAAAATTTGATTATTACCTGCTGTCCTACACCATTAGTTGTTTCCTTATTTAATATGACACGATCTTTTGCTATGGCCTTGTCTTGCCCATATAATACATAAAATAGTTAATGATGTTTAGTACACCAATTATATAATTTCAACCAATATTCTATCCAACAAAAAACCTCACTTTACTCATATATTTGACATATCGATATCATGTTTTGGATTTGGAAAAGGCAACGACATATTTTATATAGCTTTATCTTGTCAATGTTGTAGAATTTATGAATTCATAAACACAATCCTCCTTTGGTTGAGGCTGCTTTGTCTTCTTACCTTTATTGTATCTGTAGATTCCATATCCAATTCTATGGTCGCCCACTTTCTCTTGTTGATTTATTAGTTCTACATCGTCCATGTCATCTGTCCATGAACTCCTCTAGATCCTCTAATACACAACGACATTAATCACATAAAATCTATGCACTTCATTATTTCTCCATCCAATTTTCTAAACATACAATCAATTTAAGCCCAACTAGTTTTCATTGCACATTTCTAACTAAAATGCCCCCATTTTCAATATACACCCTTTTTGTTAATTTCTACGCCTAATATGGTGACATGACACAACTATTATAGATATTAGATGAGGATTATGAAAACTAATGGATATATTTTTTTTTAACTTAATTCAAACCCTTCATCCATAATTTTAAATCGCCAAATATCTATATTTTTGTATATTTAAAAAAAATCCTTTGACCCTATATGTTAGAGAACATACTATTTTCAAATTTTGATTTTTAAGTCTTCTAAATGAACTCAATATATAATATAATAATTAGTATAAGTTAAATTGTGGATGAGATATATTTTCAACACCACCATCCACCCTATAAAGGAGTAAAGAGTGAGTGGCGGGATTGAAAATGTTTGTGTCACATGTATACATAATCACTGAGCAACACAACCTTTAAAGGTGAATGTGTGTATGTGGCTATAAGTAGTGGATTGTTACATTATGAGTCATTGGCTATTAAAATACAATTAGAATGTTTGAAATCACACCAAATTCATTAGTGTGCTAGGAAATATGACATAAAACGCCCTTCATTATAGGGTCAAAACACCATTTATAGGGCTTTACATCAACCAACATTTCAGCTTATCCCATGTGCCTATGCACATTGCATATCCAATATTGGTATTCAACTAGCACAACCACATTAAAAATGTAGCTAATAAATGTCAATATACCTATACGAAGCATATTTATTAATATTTATAAAATAATAATAATAATAATTATTATTATTATATAACAATTATAATTATAATTATCCCATGTGCCTATGCAAATTGCATATCCAATATTGGTATTCAACTAAACCTCATAAAAAATGACAATAACATGGAAGCCTCCCACATCGACATTGCAAAGTACAAAGATGACAATGAATATAAATTATACCAAATCGTAAAATTAAAAAAAATCCCGCCAATCTATAATTAGTATGCACAATGGATAAACATATTGTGTATCCCGACTATTCAACTAAAATAATGTAGTACATTCACCATATTTCCATTATAATACTCACCAATTGCAAATTGAGGGAGCTTTGAAGTTCTGTGCAGAGTTGGAGCAGACCACGGTTGGAGCAATGTGTTGAGGCTATGAAAGTAAATAACTAATCGATTGGATATTTGTTGATGGTGGGAATATATATTAATGTACCTCTCCTCCCCTATTGTCGATTTCAATAAAAAAAATGATTTGTGGGTGTGATTCAGCCTCTAGCAGTCATAAAATCTGTTTGTACATCCCATTCACCCCTTACCAGAGACGAAAATTAAACCCCCGTCCATCCATTTTGCAATACTAGTGTTTAAAAAAGTTAGAGGGAATGGAGCAAAACATACTGAGCAAAGAGAAGGGATTTTCCACAGTGTGGAGGAAAACAATTGCCCTAGGACGCCAAAAAATGTTAAGCAACACTAGAGGGAAATAAGCAGTGAGAATGAGGTATTTCATACTCAATTTATAGATTTGCACATGTTTCAACTGCTTGTTTGAATTTTATTTCTTAGTTTTTGGTTTCAAAATTATAAAAGAAGAAATTAGGGTCTATTTTGTTATTTCTTATTTAAAAATAATTTTTTTATTGTACATATATAGGGACATGACAATGAGAAACTAAAAGGTGAGATGAATTATATATTTGGGCTAGAAGTAGTGAATAAACTAGAAGGTATGGACTTGTCCATGGTTTCCAAATACATGGAAGAACATACTAAAGTCACTGAAATAGACCAACCAAAGCAACCCTGTCAAAGGGAATTGATTGATTCCCCATCAACTCCTGGATCGAGAAAAAGATCTAGGAAAAGATAAATCATAATAACCTCTAAGAAAGTGGAACACAGAACAAAGACGTCGAGTGTCCCACCCACTCCTGGGAAAGAAATTTCTTCCACTGCCATTACAGGTACTTATGCATCTTGCTTTGGTACATAAGAAACTACGTAGAATATGATGTTGTCTCTAGGGAAATCAGAATGACAGATGTCGGGAAAGTTTCCAATTGTAGGTTGAAGGAATCGTGTCTTCAACACTTCAAAGATAATCTACATATTCCATTATTGAAGATACCCATGCACCTTTAAAAGGACGTCATCCATGACATGCAGACTAAATTTGGGACAGGTTGGTCAGTAAGGCAAGTAAAAAAACAAATGACTCAAAACTGCAAGAGATTCCATTGCAACCAAACGAAAAAGATAAAAATAGATTCCTCCCAAGCTAAGGGCCAAAATAAGGCCAATTGATGTAAGTGTGAAAGTATGGAAAGAACTCGTGAAAGCATATGATAGAGAAGATGCACGAAGGAAGTTCGCCGAGGAGAGCATACAGGTATTTAAATTTGGTCATTAGATTATTTCAAATTCATTAAATTATTTTTATATTTTAATGGTGCATAATTAAATTGAATTAGTGTATTTTTTAGGACAAGACATTGAAGGCTAGGATTTCCAAATATCGTGCCACACATCACATTGTCCAATCAAGTTTAGAAGCCTTAACGTGCAAATTTGTAAGTATATTTAATATCTGAAATTATATATTAATTTTGTACAAAGAAGTAAATTATTGGATATTAATTACTTTAACTTGTCCATCTGCCATGTTTTAACTGGAGCAACAATATGTCCATTATCCATCACAATTGGAATTCAATATGATACAAGAAATAAAGTGGTCTGATTTTTTTATTTGGATGAGAATAAGGCATCATTAGTTGACTTTCAATAACTTACTTGAATATTGTTAAGTTAATATGTCAATTTGAATTTTTTATGTTGAGTTGTTTATTTATTTGTAGCTTGTGATCTTTTGTGCTTCCATTGGTCATAACACCCTTATAAATCACCAACGTTTCACTATGATGAAACCCTTTGAAATCAATATCCAATCATGGATTTATCAAGTCCTTTTCCAAAAACTCTAATCCAAAGGAGGGATGCAACACCATGTAATACATAACTCATAGACAACAAAATAGATTACATGGGACTGATTATAGATGCTTCGGTTGAGCGAACATTATATGGGATTGATTATGGACCCAATCTACATGTGTTGAGGAGCATGGGGTGATTGTCTTGGAAAGAAAGAAGCCTTCTTATGAAGAGCACCTGAAACTTGCAATCCATGCTTATAGAGTGCACCACCTGAGGATTGGTCTCTTGACATGTATACCTTAGAGAGAGAGAGCACTTCACTTGGAGACCTTATCTTATGCATTAAATTAAATTGCTTGTGTAATTAATCCACTTTACCAATGTTGGCTTCCCTCACCTACTCTGTATAGAGGGAAGAGAATGTATTTGTTTATACTATACTCATTATTCCATCTATATAATTGTCATGGAGAGTTCTTTGTGCTTGTGTGATGCAATAGAGTAAGATCTAGAGTTTGTGACATAAACCATAGAGAAAAATGAAGATGAATGCTAGCACTAGGGATGATCATGAGTCTTAGCACTTGCCTTAGCAATTATTTTCCATATGGTAGGATGAAGGGTGTATTAAGGTCTAAAACATTTGTTTCGTAGCGATATATATATATATATATATAAACCCTTCATCCTACCATATGGAGAGTTCTTTGTGCTTGTGTGATGCAATAGAGGAAGATTTAGAGTTTGTGACATAAACCCTAGAGAAAAATGAAGATGAATGCTAACACTAGGGATGATCATGAGTTTTAGCACTTGTGTTAGCAATTATTTTCCATATGGTAGAATGAAGGGTGTATTAAGGTCTAAAACATTTGTTTTGTAGCGATATATATATATATACACACACACACACACACACACACACACACACACATATATATCACATATACATATATACACACACATATATATACACACACAAATATATATATATATTAAGAAGATATGTAGAGTCATGACTATTAAAATAGGAAATTTTATGATGTAGACCCATGTTGGAACCTGTTTGAACTTTAAAGGTTTTGTTTGAAAGAAAGGACCTGAAACTCTATAGGACACTTCATTTTCTAGTCCTATGGGGAGTACGGTTACCACACATCATGGTGATTTTTCAAAACAAAATTCTTCCTACATTTTAGACTACAACATAAGTTTGATCACTATTCTAGCTCTATCAGGCCCTTATTAATCTAAAACAATCATGCACGTGGGGCAAGTGACGACAGACCTATAGATGAAATGTGAACTAGTTTTTTGAGAAATTAATGAATAAATTCAACTAGCTTACTTATATGTTATTACAACCTTTAAATTGACGTTGTAGTATGGAGAGAAGAACATAAAGAAATTCGATGTTTAAAGCAGTAGATCTACAACAAAATCTTGAAATGAAATAAAATAAGATGCAGAGACTACGAAGTGATTCATTAAGGTTTCTTATGTTAAATTCACAGGTATCTAAACTATTCGTGCAACATTTATAAATATGTGAATGAAAGAAACCAACAACTTTATTACACAGATCTCAAAAGAAGAATAAAACAAACACAAAGTTACAAAGAAACACCTCTTTGGCTGCCCACTTTCAAGGTTTGAGAAACAATATGAAATGGCTTGTTGTTACACCATTCACTAGTACAAAATATGTTATGACATCTGTTGTTACAACATCTATTGTTACAACATTTGTTGTTCCAACATCCGTTGTTACCTATGTTTGTGCTTCTAAATTACTTTTCCAATCCCCCGAGTGTTGGTGTAGTGTTGGGTGGAAAAAACACCTCTTTGGCTTCCCAATTTAAAGCTTTGAAAATAAAAATGAAATGAAATTCGCACCCCCCCCCCAATTGTTACAACATCCACTGTAATGGTCACTATTTCATTAGTTTCAATAGTAGCGGTTGTTATAACATCAACTTTTACAACCGTTTCAACATTTTCAATAGTAATGAGTATCACGACATCAATTGTTACAACATTTTCAGAAGCTTTAACATTGACATGTTGTTATGGCATCTGTTGTTACAACATCTGCTTCTCAAATTATTTTCTTGATCCCCCATGTTGTATCTTTGTAGACAATCCTCAGCTAAAGAATTGAGCCAAAGAATCAATGTGAGGAATTGCGAGGAAGTTAGAAGGCTAAAAATTATCCCTGAACATTTAGTCATCTAATAATAGCATAGACATATAGATGAAACTCTATAATCAACACAAATATATCCAAGTATATCATAGCAGAAACAATCTAAAGATTTCTAGGCTATAAATTAAACAAATTGTTCAATTTATAACTCAACAGTGAACATAACTTTATAGAGGGACGTCAGAGAGATTGATACTCAATCTATCCCTTCCCAATGTCCTATACTATTCTTAAATATACACAAAAACATACTATGAAATTACACGAAGAACTTTTTATCACTCAGGTTGTCCCTAAGCTCCTGAAGGGATACAGACGAGACAACCACAAACCAATCTTTGGATTGCAGGTTCTAGCACACCTACAATCAAAGAGGGCTCTCTCTTAATGATTTAGCTTTGTTGATAATGATTTTAGTCTAGCTATTGGGTTCAGTTGGTTTTGTTTAAGTTTGGATGGAGTTTGAATGGAAGGAAGTTGCATTCAAGCAGAGAGGCAAGGGATAGTGTGATAAGTTTCAAACCATTGGGCATGGAGTCACGGATTAATGCTTGATGTTACGTTTTCTTGGACACAAGAGGATTATAGAGAAGGATAGCTACACATGAAACAATACCAATTTGCTGAAAAGATGGAATGAAAGTCAGAGATGAAAGGAAATTAAGAATCTTTCATCAGCTAACAGAGAAGGAGGTGAATGAATGGTTATCTAGGAGCAGTTAAGAATTCCTAAATTAACATTCATATGTGAAATAAACAGTGTAAACATGATCATTTAAGTATGCATATTCATGGCTGTTCCTGATGAAAGCATGCAGAAATCACAGAAATTGAGCATAGGGTGCTGCCAAGCAAATCCTAAACTATTCTTTCTTTCTGTAATTATAGATGGTGGAACATAGATGATAAAACAAAAATAGAACAACTAAACTGAGTTAAGGAAGACTTATTGAACCATGTAGAAGCACATGAATTCCACAGTCACTCTTCAGCCAATTAAACACAGTGCACAGTTCATTCTCCGGACTCTCAAGCAATCTTTGATTATAGAAATTATCACATATACAGTGCGAGTCTCTGCTCTAGCAAACAAAATCAAACCAACAAAGACCAACCAACCAACCCCTATTACATTTTTCAGGGTGGTAAATATAGGTAAAATATCTAAAAGTATTTATTACAACTGACCTAAACAGGTCTGTAGGAAAGCTTTCTAAAACCTAACTTATGCTGGAATTAAATGCAAGTAAGTCTCCTTTGGGCTGCGCCAGAGGCAGCTGAATCAAAAGTGAGTTGATGTGGTGTCCTCTGTGACTTGGTGCAGTGGTTCTGTAATAACTGTGCATTGAGTTCTGGTCCACTGATCTGATGTGAGATTTAATGTGCAGTCATTTATGTTCGTGAGCTTTGAATGGTTCCTTAACTGCTTCTTGACTTTCAAGGTTTTCTTTTAATGCTTCATTCACCTCGAGCCCTGAGAAGATCTCCACTGATACACTTCGCCGCAACACTAATACTCTCTGACATGGTTTTTGGCTTCATATTTTCTCTGATATTCTTTAATCTCTGAACCGGGTCTCTCTCTGTATTCTGATACGTTCAAATTTGTAAAATCGGGCCTTTTCTGCGTTTTTCGGCGCAAATATGGTTGAGGAATCAAAAGATTCCCTAAAGATTCCCCAATATGGCCCATTTCCCGTAGCGATGCGCGATTAGCGCTAAGTGCTAATCGCGCATCGAAAACTGCCTCAGAAATTCGATCCGAGGCTCCGAAGCTTGATTTTTGCACTTGCGCATTTTTTGAGCTACTGACGTCAGCAGTACGACGGATGATGTCAGCAGTGGGACCCCTCTGTACGGATGTGACGTCAGCATGATGATGTGGCAGTACGGTAGGGTGACGTGGCAAGGACACGGTGGCAGGGTGAAGGAAGGTGAGGGGTGAGGTGGAGGCGATGTGGCAGAGTGACGCGGCGCCCACGTTATGCAAGGAGAGGGCGGTTATGGCTCGCATCGGACCGCCTTTGGTACAGAGGTGGTATTTGTGAGGGGCGGCCCGATGCAATAGGATGCCGCCAGCTGTCCCGGTGTACGTCGGTAAAACCGTCGGACATCGGGTGCTAACTAACACTCACAAAAGGGCGCCCGATATACATAAGGGCCGTCGGATCTGGGAGGGCTGATCCGACGGTGGACGGGAGGAGAAGATGCGCGGGTTTTTCGTGAAACAGTGCGCGCGATAAACTTTAATATTTGCGGCCGCGGGTCGGTTTTGGACTTAGGTTAAAGACTAATTTGTTTCGGCGCATTGGTTATTTATCAATCAAATATTACTAAATCCCAAAAATGCAATGCACAGGGTGCGGTATGGTTTGGTGAGGGTTTTTTTGTTTTGGAAGGAGTCCAAACACCTTGGAGGGGAAATTTATGCAGAGATGAGGGTTCTTACTAAGGTCCAGGTGAACTTAGTAATTCCCAAGGGGATATTTATGGTTATGTTTCAACCAGAGGGATGGGATATTTACATAGGGGAATTATCACCATAGTTTTAGTAGGGGGAAGGAAAATAGATAGGGATTTACATAATAATGTCAGGAGTTAATATGAAAATGACAAGAAAGCCCTAAGTCTCAGAGATCTTAGGCTTTAAAGGGGAGATAGAACTTTGTAGAGAAAATATGGACCCTCCTTGAGTAAAGCAGATCTTTATCAAGGCAAATGATATGGAAAATGATGAAACTAAGAGATATCAAGTAGATCTTGACCTCTTTAGGGGAAGTTAGTAAATGACTTAGGGAAGAGGAAGAAAGGGAAGTTAGTCATGCCTCGCTTGAAGTCCTTCATATGATTTCTTGCCTTGCCATACAGATTGAATAGATATAACATTTGAAAACACAAAACTGATCATAATCATTGATTCTGCAACCACAAAACTACCTACCCAGTCTACTTACCTAGCATTTTTTCTTCTTTTGGTTTGGGTGCACTTAGACTTGCAGACCCAACTTTTCAACTTTTTTCTTTTTTCTGTCCTCCTATCTACAAACTACCCTTATTTCTTCCAAGGGCCCAGATTAAGCAGTTGGGCTCCTTTGATTCTCTACCTATCTAAGAATCTGCCAAGATTAAGCTGTTTGGACAGATTATTCACTCTCTATATTCTAAAACAGAAAATTGAAACCTAGGGAGACCAAGATTAAGCTGTTTGGACCTCCCTTTAGCTAAAAATTTTACAAAAATGGAATAACTCTTCAAAATTGGAATGCAGCAGATGAACTTTGACTAGCACTCTTTCATGGCCTCTTTTTTTGGTGTTGGTCAGCAAATATGGAGCATTGCATCATGCAAAGTATGACATATTTAGCCTGTAAAAATGTCAATCATGAAATATGAGTAACTTGTTGTAGTAGGAGGCTAACAGTGGCTCCACTTGGGGATGGCTTCTTCTTGTGAAAAGCAAAGAACAACAGGTCAGACTGCCTTGATCTTCTGTTGTTGCTGTGCATAAAAAATTCTCAGTGCTGACTATTAGATTGATTTTGAAATTTTTGGCTGGAAACAACACTTTCCCTCAACTGATTTGCTAGTGAGCTGTGAAGCACTGCCTGCTTTCTTCTGTGTGCTTTAGCATTCAGATTGTTACAAAAATAAAATAAAGTGCTGATATATACAAACATTTATGTACAGAAAATAACACCGCCTGTTTTTTCTCAGTCAAAAGGGATCATGGTAATGTTTTAACATTTGGCCATTAACAGGGCCTTCTTCAGCTGTGCTGCCATCTAGAGATTTGAGAAAATATGTGTTATTGCCTTGCACAGCGATGATAATGTATGGACCATTCCAAAGAAAATCAAATTTTGCATGTTTGCCCTTGTCCTCTCTTCGTGAGTCCCACCTTAGAATTTTGCTGCTAACCCAGAAGTCCTCTGCTTTAGCTTTCTTATCAAACATCTTTTTGAGCTTCTCTTGCAACATTTGAGCTCTGTGATATACTTACTCTCTGGTTTGCTGAAGATGAATGGTTTGATTAACCATTCTCTGCATGTCATTTGGTTCAACCTGAATCTCCTGTAACAGTTTGATAGTAGGAATGCCCAAAGATGAAGGAAATCTGGCTTCCATGCCATATACTAGCTCGTAAGGGCTCATCCCAATAGATTTCTTGGTTGACAGTCTGTCTGCCCACAAAGCAGTTGTGAGTTTCCTATGCCAGTTCTTTTTGTTTTCCTCTAGCAGCTTCTTTATGATGTTGATGAGGCTTTTGTTGGATGATTCGGCCAAGCCATTACCTTGAGGGTAGTAAGCTGTAGAGTGGCCTAGGGTAATGTGGAATTTATGGCAGAAGTTGATCATTTTCTTGGATTTGAAGGCAGCAACATTCTTAGTGATGATTTTCTCAGGGCAGCTAAATCTGGAAAGGATATTGCCTTCAAGGAATTGGATAATGGTGGAGTCATTGGCTTGTCTACATGGGATGGCTTCAATCCACTTAGTGAAATAGTCAGTGGCTGTTAAAATCCACTTGTGCTGGCATGAGGAAGAGGGATGAATTTCTCCAATCAAGTCGAGACCCCATTGTTGAAAAGGCTTCTCGGTTGAAATGGGCTTAAGGGGCAAAGGCAGTAATTTTCTTTTCCCTTCAAATATTTGGCATTTGTGAAATGAAACAACAAATTTCTTAACATTTGCAAATAGAGAGGGCCAGTAATAACCAGCCCTTAAAATCTTGTCAGCAATGGACTTCCAATATAAGTGTCCTCCACAAGCCCCTACATGGAATTCTTTCATGATGCTATTAGTTTCATTCATAGTCAAACAATTAAGCAATATACCTTTATGATTTTTCCAAAACAAAGCACCATCTATGACACAAAACTTTGATAATTTCATCCTTAAAAATATTTTCTTAGTCCTGGACAATCCTGGGGGAGCACACAGGTTTAACAATACAAAGCAAATATCAGCATACCATGGGGAGTGCAAAAAGGTTTCAGTGATCTGTGGAGCCGCCAGCTCCGGTTCATTGTCCAGTTGATTAATGTCTAAGGCTTGAAAATTTGTTTCGGACATTAGTTTGGCTAAACCTTGCCCTTTTATCAGCTTGGTAGGTTTTATCTCAATATCGTATTCAAGAATGCTAGCAATCCACTTGCCTCTTTTGCCTTCTAGTCCCTCTTGAGTTAATATGTCTTTTACCACGGAGTTTGGGACATAGGCAATCACATGGGAGTATAATATGTAAATTCTGAAGTCTTTAATGGCCTTAACAAGGGCATAATCTTGCTTTTCCATGATCTGATATTTCAAGGGTGCATCTCTTAAAGCTCGGCTGAAGAAAGCAATTGGCCTTTCATTACCTTGGTCATCCTTTTGCAAAAGGACAGCGGCTATGGTGTGCTCAGATGCAAAAGAAAAAATGATAAAATCTTTGTCGAATTGGGGACTAGTGAGGACAGGCGTTTGAGTCAAGGCAGTTTTGATACTCTCAAAAGCTTGCTTGGTTTCCAGAGACCATTTTACCTTGGCATCCTTTTTAACATATTGCTCAATAGCCTTATTAGCTCGGCTAGGTTTGGGATAAATCTTCTTAGGAAATTGATCTTTCCAAGGAATGCTTGCAACTCTTTTATGTTTCTTGGATATGGGATTTGGAGGATAGCTTGAATTCTTTGAGGATCAATTCTAATCCCATCTTTCGATATGATATGGTCTAGAAGATTGCCTTCCTCAAGGGCAAACAGGGACTTCTTAGGATTCAAGGAGATGCCATATTTTCTGCATGTCATGAAAATTTGCCTTAGATGCTTAAGGTTCTCTTGGTCAGATTTGGAGAAAGGGGTTAGGTCATCAAGGTAAACAACAAGGAAATCATGTATCTCCTTGGCAAATGCAATATCCATTGCTCTTTTAAAAGCAGCACTAGCGTTCTTTAGCCCGAAAGGCATTTTAACATACTTAAATGTTCCCCACGGTGTGGTAAAGGCTGTCTTGTCTTGGTCATCCGGGTGAACAAGTATCTGATTAAATCCTGAAAATCCATCTAGTAAAGAAATTCTAGATGACCCCACTACTCTTTGTAGGATATCGTCCATTTTGGGCAAAGGATAGTGGTCTTTTAGAGAGACCTGGTTTAAATTTCTCAAATCTACACACAGTCTGATCTCTCCTGATTTTTTCCTTGTGGGAACTAAATTAGATACCCATTCAGAGAATCTGATGGGTGCAATGATACCTGCTTCAAACATTTTCTTTATTTCTTTTTCAATGAGAGGAAGAAGCATGGGGTTGATTCTTCTAAGTTTCTGTTTGAACGGTTTTTGATTTGGTTTTAAGGAATTGGTGTGTTGAATTATTGAGGTGTCATAGGACTTCAAGTCCTCATAACTCCAAGCAAATACATCTTGGAATTCTTTGAACAGATCGACATATTTTGGTTTTTGATCAAGAGGCAGATTTTTGGATAATTTAATCATTTTGGGCTTGTCTGCTGTTCCTATATTATGTTCTTCAATAGCAGCATTTATAGGCTCCATTTTTGGTTTCTTGAGCACATCATTATTATCAAACATGTCTTCTAATGGAGTTAGACCAACAGGAAAAAAGTTATCCTTTAGGTCAATGAACTTAGCCTCAGCTTTAGTTGTTTCTTCTAAATGCATATGTTTCAGCTCTTGTATGTTTGCATTGTCAAAAACAGTTGGGTTAAGGATCTGTTTAGCTGTTGTAGCTGTTACAGTCTGCTGATTTTTTTCTGTTAGCTGTAGGGAATCGTTTATGGCATCCATGTCAACGTTTGTATTTGAAAATTCGCCCTCAAGAGTGAGGAAATTATTAATCTGGGCATCATTTTGAAACACTTGCCAATATTTAACATTGTTAGGGACCGAGGGTCTATGTTTTATCTCAGTAGTGAAATGGTGATTTGGTTCAAAGGGAAGCTTGCATGTACTAGCAAAAGTTGCTAGGCTGTGAGCGTGAATATTATGGTCTCTTGAAATTTTGGCAAGCTTGGATTCATTGAAAGACTTGAGTATTTCTGTGGCAGCAGTCATATAAGCTCGCATTCTATTGTCATTGGTAACAAAGTTACCTTTCATTTGTTGTATAATTAAATCGGAGTCACCTAGAATGGATACTTTTGCAGCTCCTAGGGCTTTAAGCAATTTAAGGCCTAAGAGGAGAGCCTCATACTCTGCCATGTTATTAGTACATCTAAAATTTAATCTATAGGCATGGACTTGTGCATGATTATAATGTGTATTATGAATCCATACCCCTGTCCCTGCTCCTAACTTATTGACAGAACCATCAAACTCTAAACACCATGTGATTTCTTGTTTATGGTTTGTATTAAGAGTTTCAGTTATTTGAGGATTGGGCAGACTTACAATTTCTGTTTCAGGAAGTTCTTCTTGTTTGCTGGTTTCTTTGACTGTTGTGACAGTTTCATGGGTACTGGCAATTGATTCCTCATTGATGCATGTTTCTTGCTCTAAGGCTGAAGGCTTCTCATCAGTTGGAGGATTGGTGTCATCATTAAATAAAATAAAAGAATCCATATCGGAATGGATAGAGTAAATTGGAAAATTTTGGGGCCTTTCCTCACTACTTACCACATACTTCATCAGTGTTTCCCTGTACAGTCTTTTTGGTTGCCCAAAGATAGATATAGTGGCGTAAGAGAGGTCAAGTTGAAGGGATCCTTGCAGTTTTGCTCCCCATGATCTTGATAGGAGCATACCATATTTTGTTGGAATGTCGGAAACTACTACGTCCATCAGGATTGTCTTGTTGGGAAATTGGACTAGAGACACACAAAGGTCTTTGATTAAGCCTAAACACTTGACTTGACTTGAGTCAAAGGAATATAGATCTTTATAGGGTCTTGTGACATCGAGGTTTAGTTTTTCCATTACAACTTTGGGCATAAGGTTATGTGAGGCACCTAAGTCCAACATAGCATTATGCAAGATTTTGTCATGTATGTGCAGACTAACATAAAAGGGTGGAATATGTCCATATGTTGATTTTTTGTTAACTTCTGGACCAAACAGCAGCTCAGGGGTATCATCTAAGACATTTACATCATCCCTGACCTCTGGTAGTTGGAGTGACCTTTGAATTTGTTGCCTATATACATCATGTTTGGCAAGTTCTGAGAGGGGAATGGATATCTTTAGTTTTCCAATTTCTGCTTCTAAGTTAAATGGTTTATCCAATGGAATCCTTGCATTAGCAGTAGCAAATTTTTCCTTGTCAAGAGTGTTCTCGATGTTTTCTTTTTGAATGCCAGCATTATGATGAATGACAGCTTGTGGTATGTCTGTTTTGGGAAGATTTCTAGGAATGCCGCTCACACCTTATTTTGAGGAAGAGGGAGACAGAGGCTGATCAATAGAAGACTGAACATCTGACATATCCTCTACAGTTACCTGATGCGGGTTTGGGACAGCAATATCAACTGGTTCTTATGAAAACATTGCCTTTAATTTTATTAGACTGTTTACTATCCTTTGTTCTGCTAGGTGCAGGGACATCAATGGTCCTTGTTCTCAAATTATATTGTTTGTGCACCTCATACACAGCAGAATCATAACCTTGTTTAAAATCAAAAGACTCACCAGACTTAGTCTGAAATTGATACACATCCCAGTAGTCTCGTCCTCTCAGTCAGAAAAATTTGCTGCTCATTTTTCAAATCTATCAAGTTCATGTGAGTCTCATCTGCAGGCTCACTGGATGTGGATGCCTCCACATAGTTTTCTTGGAAAGGAGGCCTAATATCATGGTCAGGACTAGCCCTTCCAGCATTTGGGGTCTGAGTTTTCCTGAAATTCGGGTTCCTTATAACATTGGGCTATTGTCCTTCCCATGATGATTTCCTCTCAACACTCTCTACTCTGTCTCCCAGCCTATGCATGCCAGTAATAATAACATCTAGCTTCTGGTCGAAGGCTGAGGGTTCTTCCTTGAAGGTGGTTCTTCTCTCAATTCTGGCTCTATTTCTTTTGGCAATCAGATTTGCCTCCACACTAACAACAACATCTTGCATCTCTGCAAGGCTTTGAGGGGCTCTTTCCCTTAACTGATAGGCCATTTCAACATCAAAACCATCAGGGAATTTGTACAAAGCAAGATCAGGTGGAGGTCTTAAATTCTGGGGTATTGCATTATAAACATTATTAAACCTCACACAATAGTCCAAGACAGCCTCCTGAGGGCCTCTTTTGATAGTATCATACTCAGATAATATGTGCAGGGGGTCTTTATTTTTCTCCCATCTATTGATAAACGACTGGTATAAGGCTTCTGGGTCTGCTATGGAATTCGCCGGGAGTGCTCTAAACCAAGTCCTATCGTCGCCTGTTAGACTTTGAACAAAAATTTTCATTCTCACGCTATCATCGTCAATCTCATAGCTCTCAAAGTAGTCCTGCATTTTCTTTGTATGCTGAAGAGCTGTGCAGGCACTTGTGCCATCGAAATAAGTTATTTTGGTCTGATAATCTTGAGGCATGGCCTCGGGATTTGCAGGTAGGTGTAAAGGTGCATATCTGTTAGCCATGTTGACAGGGACAAGTGGAAAAACTGGGGCAACTGGGATAACAGGAACAACCGGGGTAATAGGAGTAGTAGTGGTAGTATGAGTAAAGGATGGAGGTGTAGAAGAGCTGCTTGGAGAAGTGGATGATGAACAAGGGGAAATTGGGGTTGAACGAAATAGAACTTTAATGGGGGTCGGAACATAGCTTAGTTGAACTGTTTCCGGACTAGAAGCAGTAAAGTCTTCTTGTTGCTCTCGTTTCCTAAGGGTCTTAGAGATTAGATTTGGATTTTCAAAAACAGCTGGGGGATTTGGATCAGGATTTGATCTTGTATGACGCGTTTGCTTTTTAGGAGCCAGCTTCTAACCTTTTTTTGGGGAATTTTTCTAAGAACACAGGTCCACCAAGACTTTTAAAGGTCGTTTTCTTCCTCTGCGGAGCTTCAGACTGGTTTTGTGAGATTATCTGAGAATATCCCCATTGGAGTCACCATTTAAGTTATCACTTAGGTTGTCCCTAAGCTCTTGAAGGGATACGGCCGAGGTAACCACAAACCAATCTTTGGATTGCAGGTTCTAGCTCACCTGCAATCAGAGAGGGCTCTCTCTTAATGATTTAGCTTTGTTGAAGATGATTTTAGGCTAGCTATGGAGTTCAAAGGGGTTTCGTTTGTGTTTGGGTCGAAGGTGGATGGACAGAGGATACTCTCAAACAAAGAGGCAATGTATAGTGTAATAAATTTCAAACCATTGGGCATGGAGTTGTGGAGCAAGGCTACTGGTGCGTTTTCTTGGTCACAAGAGGAATATGGAGCAAGGTAGTTGCACATGAAACAACTCTCAAGCTAAAGAGATGGGATGAAATGTAACGAATGAGAGGCAATTAAGAATCTCTCAATCAGCTTAACAAAGGGAAGGGAAATGAGCTCTATCTAGGGGTAGTTAAGAATCCCTGGATAACTATCATACATGGTGAATTAGGGCAAATATGAGCTACGTGGAATTCATATTTATGCCTAAAACAAATGAAAAACATAAAGAAACAACAGAAATTGAGCATAGAGTGAAGTTAAACAAGTTCTAAGCTAATATTTATTTTTGTTGTTTTAGATAATGATGTATGAATGGAAAAATAGAGGTAAGAGACACTTATTGAGTCATGTACTAGCACACGAATTCCACAGTCACTGTTCAACCATTAGACACAGTACACAAATCATTCTCCAAGCTCGTAAGCAGTCTTTGATTATAGAAATTATCAAATATATAGTCACGTCTCTGCTTGAGTGAATCAACAAAACATCTAATAACGACTGCCAACCCTCATTGCATTGTTCAGGGTTCTATATATAAGGTAAATATCCAAAAAAACATTTATTATAGCCGACCTAAACAGGTCTGCGGGAAAAATCTCTTAAACCTAAAGTAGTGCTGAAATTAAATACAAGTAAATATCCTTGGGTTGCGCTAGAGGCAGCTGGATCAAAATGAGTTAATATGGTGTCCTCTATGACTTGGTGCAGTGCTTTTGCAATAAATGTGCTTTGAAGTTTGGTCCACTGATATTATGTGAGTTTTAATGTGCAGTCACTGTGATGATGAGCCTTGAATGGTTCCTTAACTACTTCTTGACTTTTAAAGATTTTTTTTTAATATTCTATTCACCTCGAGCCCTGAGAAAATCTTCACTGATACACTTCGCCGCAACACTGATACTCTTTGACATGGATTTCGGCTTTGCATTTTCTCTGATGCTATTTAACGCCTCAACCAGGTCCCTCTCTTTCTTCGGATACATTAAAATTGCAAAAACTGGGCCTTTTCTGCTCTTTTCGGCACAAAACGGCTGCAGAATCAAAAGATTCCTCAAAGATTCCCAATTTTGGCCCATTTCCCGTAGCGAAATCGCACATTGAAATTTTCCTCAGAATTTCATTCGGGGCTTCCAAAGCCTCAAATTTGCAATTGTACATTTTTTCAGCTACTGACGTCAACATGACATCAGTAGTACGGCGGATGATGTCAGCATGACGTCAGCAGGGTGACGTGGCAATACGGTGGGGTGGTGACGTGGCAAGGACACGGTGGCAGGGTGATGTCAGCAAGGCGCAGGCAGGAAGGGGTGAGTTGGCGGCAACTCGGCGACAACTTGGCAGGTGACGTGGTGCTTACATCATGCGAGGGGAGGGCGGTTTGCGGTTTCTGGCGCACCGCTTTTGTGCCTGGGCGGTATTGGCAAGGGGGGCTCCACCACAGCTGGGAGGGTGACGCATGGCGGGAGTGTGACGGGAAGACCGCCAATCTCCCGGGCGCTAACCCTCGGCAGCTCGGGGCATGAAAAGACCCGCCCACCGTAGATCGTGGGCGCTGCAGATCTGACGGCTAGCGGATAAGGTAAGTCGGCGGAGGGATAAGGATAGGGCCCCGCGCGCCAACTTTTTATTATTTAATTCGACGAGAGGGGAAGAACATTAGGAAAGTGGGTTTTTTTTTGGGGTTAAATTTGTACGGGGTTAAAAATTTAAATGTGGGGCTTTTACGAGAGAGGGCGGGGCATGGCTTTTGTGCATTGGAAGGATAAATTTATGCCATTGGAAGGAGTCCAAAGGTATAGGAAGATGGGTTTTTTTTAGAAAAAGGAGGGTTGTTACTAAGTTCCAGATAAACTCAGTAATTCCCAAGTGAACTCTATGGTTATTTTTCAACCAGGGGGATGGGATAATTATATAGGGGAGTTATTAACATAGTTTTAGTAGGGGATGGGGAGATAAATAGGGAGCTATATAGTAAAGTTAGTAGTTAATATGAACATGATGAGAAAAGTGCTAAGTATGTGAATCTTAGGCTATTTGAGGGGAAAAAATGATCCATAAGGGGAGTATGAATATTCCTTGAGCAAAACAGATCTCTGCCAAGGCATTTGATATGAAAATGATGAAACTAAGAGATATCAAGTAGATCTTGACCTCTTTGGGGGAGTCAGTGAGTGATTTGGGGAATAAGGAAGAGGGGGGAGGTTAGTCATGCCTCGCTTGAAATTCTTCACATGAAACTGCCTGATAAATGTGACTTTGAACAGATATGATACCTAAAAATATGAAATTGGTCACACATCAACATTCTGCAACCTCAAAACTACCTACCCATCCTACTTGCCTAGCATTTTTTCTTCATTTTGGTTTGGGTGCACTTGGACTTGGAGACCCAGCTTTTCAACCTTTTCTTTTTCTGTTTTCCTTTCTAAATCTACACTTATTTCTTCCAAGGGCCCAGAATAAGTAGTTGGGCTCCTTAATTCTCTACCTGTGTAAGAATCTGCCAAGATTAAGCTGTTTGGACAGATATTCATTCTCTATATTCTAAAACAGGAAATTGAAACTTAGGGAGTCAAAGATTAAACTTTTTGGACCTCCTTTTAACTGAAAACTCTTTAAAAATGAAATGGTACATCAAAATTGGGACAGAGCAGTGGTAATTGTACTGGCACACTCTCAGGACCTCCTTCTTTGGCCTTTGTAGCAAATATGGAACGTTGTAGCATGCAAAAGATGACATATTTGTCATGTGAAAGTGTCAATCATGAAAGATGAGTAACCTGCTGCAGTAGGAGGCTAACAAATTCAACAGTCAAAATACAAATTTGACTATAAGAGTAGTTCTTCAGTCAAGTAGTGGAAATTGGCTAGCTTTGAGGAAAAAACCGTGCAAACAATGTGTGCTAGGCATGCTTTTGAAACTTTTGAAAGCCAAGCTTTAACACAAAAAGTAGATTTTCTTTCCAATGACAATAATCTGCGCCATGCTTCTACACTACACACCCTTTTTTCTATCAACACCTTCAACAAGATGAACTGCTAAAGCATAGTAACTGCATGCTGCCATGTTTTCAGGTTTGACTATTTACATATATGTACACCCAGTGCGGAATGGCATAATTTTATAGCACAAGGATTTTGGATAACTAAATTGCAATAGAAAAACAAGAAAGTGCCTTCTCTCAAGAACACAGTCTCCTGTCAAGGGAAGTCAGTTGGAAGGGGATCAGTCACATTTGCATACAAAAGGAAAAGCATGAAAATAAAATGCTATACAACAAATGGCCATAATTGATGGATAAAGTTTGCACAGTGCCTAGGAGGCCCATCTCAAGGAGTATCAAGAATCAGATGATCCAATGGCAGCCATGTCATAAACTTGAAAGGGATCTGTTTCAACACCATAGTCCATCAAAGGTCTATCTTCTAGTTGATCATCATGGTCATACACAAAATCAGGAATCTCAATCTGTCCCTTCCTAATGTAATCCCAGATAAATTCTAGATGATTTACATACTTCAGTTTCCAGTATAAACTCCATAACTCGTCAAAAACTGCATGAGCTCATCTGCAACAATTAGTTCTAATGAATTATTTGAATCAAAATGCAAACTCAGCTTAATACTCACCCTTCGCTCAAGAAGAAATGGCCAAGGGTTGCCAAAAACAGTCTTGACTGAAGCCCTGAATGCAGGAAATACACCACCTGGAGCATTTCCTTAAAAGCCGGAGGAAGTTATTCATAGATCAACCACAAAGTAGACACACCGGGGTAGTTTTCACTCCTTTGAACAGATGTATGAATGTAAACAAGATATTAAGGCCCTTCAGGTATTTCATTTGAGATCTTATCATAAACATATTTCTGTAGCCTACAAGAGGAGCTGTAGACATAAATATAAAGTTCATCTCTTAGTGGAAGGCATGTTATCTGGGAATAGTCTCCACTCGGATGCTGCTATTCCCACTAAGATGGGTGGCTATCTTAGAAACAAACAATCAAAGTCTACTATTGTTTCCTTTTATGAAAATAGACGAGAGGAGGACCA